>CM033643.1:219956076-220024601 GCA_019512145.1 Engystomops pustulosus | reverse complement strand
CCCAAGATGCATGAGCACAGTTTCACATGGGCAACTAGAGACAGTACCACCTCTGCCAGCTGGGAGAACTAAGTGATTATCCCTTTTCTCTTTATCCCCCTAAAAGTTAATGCAATCAGTTAGCATTCCCATGATCCATGAGTTTAACTGTTATCAATCCCATGATGCCTCAGCACAGTACCACATGGGCAGCTAGAGGCAGTACCATTTTGGCGTACTGGGAGGACAGAGTGATTACCCCTTTTCTCTATGTTCCCTCTAAAATATGAGTCATCTGTTATCATTCTATGGTCCGTAAAGTTATTTTGTTATCAATCCCATAGATGCATGAGCACAGTATCACATGGGCACTAGAGCAGTACCATCTCTGCCAGGTGGGAGACAGAGTGATTACCTTTTTTCTCTTATCCCCCTAAAAATTAGAGCTATCAGTTAGCAATCCATGATCCATGGTTTAACTGTTATCAATCCCATGATGCTCAGCAACAGTATCACATGGGCCCTATAGGCAGTACCTTTCGGCGTACTGGGAGGACAGAGTGATTACCCCTTACACCCCATTAATATCTGGCGGCCATGGTGTACATTCTTCTACATTATAACTGTGTAATCATCAGCTACAAATGTGATAGGAGCTGGTGCCCCCCGGGAGGGTAATACACTGATGTGAGGCTCCCCTAACATGTCTACTTCAGGATTGGGCAGGTTAACAGTAGATTGCCTGATCCTTCTTCCCTCTTACGCCTGATGTTAACCTGCTGCTGATGGGTTTCCCCAGAATGTATAAGTAATATAACTTTGTGTTTATAACGATCAGAAGTCGGATTTGTTGATGTTCGTAGGACCCGTTTTAACCCCTCGAATAGGGTCAGCAAATACAATAACAGCATGCACGCTCTGTGATGTCTTCCACGGTCGCCCGCGGGTCACCTAACAATCCGCTATTCTCCTCAATTGCTTCATTTTCTCTCCGGCGGGGAGTAAATCTGCAGCAGCAGCGAGCGAAAAAATGAAATTAGACGCCGTTTTTAATTAGGTTGGCCAAGATACAGAATGGGGTCAGAATTTCAATTCATACAGTAGTGAATGGAGCCCATTCTTACCCAAAAGCTCGCAGCATGTAACCACACCCACTCCATGAGATTCCAGAACGCTGACCTAATACCACATGAATTATCCTGACAATCCTAACCTACTTCCAAAACTGTGGGATTTTATGACTGGCTCAAAAGTGGTAGGAGATAGGTGAACCCCACAAAATCTAAAAAAAAAAAAAAAAGAAAAAATCTGTGTGTTGTTAGTAGCATGCAGGACTGTGAAATAATGATGGTATCATCCAGCACACGCTGTGTTCTGTGCCCTCTGCAGCCAATTAAGTATGTCCCCTGGAGAATGTGTAATGATACATTTGTGTATGTTTGTAGTAGCAGCAGGACTGTGAAATATACTTATCATATTCCAGGTACACTGTGGCTGGGTTCTCACACTGCAGTGTTCTGTGCCCTTCCCGCAGCCATTGTTTAGTATTGTCCCTGGAGAAAGTGTAATAATACTTTGTCTATGTTGTTAGTAGCAGCAGACTGTGAAATATACTTATTCATATTCCAGGTAACACCTGGGGCTGAGGTTCTCACACTGCTGTGTTCTGTGCCCTCCCGCAGCCATTGTTTAGTATTGTCCCTGTTGAGAGAAGTTAATATACATTTGTCTATGTTTTAGGAGCAGCAAGCTGCAAAATGTGGATTTATATTCTGGCTTTTTTCCCAAGTACAATGGGGTGTGTCCTCACACTGCTGTTCTTAGCCTCTCGCAGCCACGGTTAAGTATTGTCCCGGAGAGATGTGTTCACAACATTTGTGTATGTTGTTAGATCAGCAGGACTGTGAAAAATATCTGTGTATACTCCAGGTACACTGGGGCTGTGTCCTCACACTGCTGGCTCTTAGCTCTGTGCGACCACTGTTAAGTATTGTCCCGGAAGAGAAGTGTAATCATACTTTGTCTATGTTGTTAGGAGCCGCAGGACTGGCACAATGTGGATTTAATTCCGGCTTGAAGTTTTCCAGTAAATAGGGGTGTTGTACTCACACTGGTGCTCATCTCTGCAGACACTGTAAGTATTGTCCCTGGAGAGATGGTGTAATCATACATTTGTGTATGTTAGTAGCAGCAGGACTGTGAAATATGGATTTATATTCCACGGTTGTAGTTTTTCCAGGTGCACGTGTGTGTGCCCTTACACTGCTGTGCTCTTATTCTCTGCCTCTGAACTGCTCCACAGCCTCTCCCTTGTGTTTTCATAATAGAAGGCAGAAGAATATTTTGTTAATATTAAAAAAGTAATCATGAGGAGAGATGTTGTGGGGTAGGGATAACAATCTGATTGGTGGGATCCAACTGATGGGACCTGTTCTCACTAATGGGTGACGGATTGGTGCTTGTCCTAAACTCCATAGTATGGAAGTGTCAGAAAAAATTGCTGAGCACAGCGCTGGTTCTTGAGAGTGCCAGAGACAGCAGAGAGCTGTGCTCTCCAATTTACAACAGGCTCACAGTATTGTATTTATGTGTAAGCTTGTTCTGGTAATTTATTTAAAATGGTGCTAATATCTATCCTCATTCTTGGTTCTGGAACTGCTGGAACTTGTTTGATTTGTAAGCTTGGTTCTGTGCTTTTTTTTATATTAACTTTGTAACTGTATTGTTTTAAGTAGTAATGTACATTATGTAGTAAACTTATGTATGAATTTAGTAAACTTGTCTGGCTCTGCATCTATGTAGGGGCTTGGTCCTTGTACTGTATCTATATTGTAAGTTTGGTCTGGTACTGTATCAGTACAGTAATCTTTTGTAAAGGTACTGTACTTAATAACATTGCTCTAAAACTGTATTTATGTAGCTTGGTTCTGGAAGCCTGGTTCTGGTGCGGTATCTATGTTGTACGCTGGTGCTGGTACTGTCATCTAGCGTAAGCTGTGTTAGTATGAGCTTGGTTCCGGTACTATATCTATAAATACTGTATTGTCCTCTAGCTGATATTGTATCTATGTAATAGTGTTGATTATGGTACTGTATAGTGAGCTTGGTTCCGTTCTATATCTACATTATATTACCGATTGTTCTCATCTGATATTGTATCTATGCAGTAACTTTGTTCGTATTGTATCTATGTATAAGTTGGTTCTGTACTTATGCTAGTATACGTATGATCTCTAGCTTATATGTATCTATAATTTTTGGTTAGGGTACTGTATAGTAAGCTTGTTCCGTTACGATATCTACATATATATACCTATGTTCTCTTTCTGATATTGTTATCTATGCGGTAAGCTTGTTCAGTACTTGTATCTATGTAGTAATCTTGGTTTGGTACTGTACTATGTCGTAAGCTTGGTTCGGTACTATATCTATGTCATGTAGATCTCTATCTGATATTGTACTATGGTATAATCTTGGTTATGGTACTGTATCTATGTAGTAAGCTTGTTTCCGTTCTACTATACTACAGTATATATATATTGTATTGTTCTCTTCTGATATTGTATTTATGCAGTAAGCTTTGTTCCGGAATTGTATCTATGTAATAATCTTGGTTATGGTTACTGTATGATAAGCTTGGTTCCTTTACTACATCTACAGTATATATACGTTTTATTTCTCCTCTTGATATGGTAAATCTATGTAGTAATCTTCGTTCCGGTATTGTATCTATGTAGTAATCTTGGTTATGGCACAATATTATGTAGTGAGCTTGATCATGGATTGCTAACTGATAGCTCTAATTTTTAGGGGGATAAGAGAAAAAGTAATCACTCTGTTCCTCCCACCTGCAGAAGATGGTACTGCCTCTAGCTGCCCATGTGATACTGTGCTCATGCATCTTGGATTGATACAAATAACTTTATAACGGACCTATAGAATGATAACAGATGACTCTCTTTAGAGGGACACTAGAGAAAAGGGGTAATCACTCTGTCCTCCCAGTACGCCAAAATGGTACTGCCTCTAGCTGCCCATGTGATACTGTGCTGAGGCATCATGGGATTTATAACAATTAAACTCATGGAACATGGGATTGCTAACTGATTGCGCAAATTTTTAGGGGGATAAAGAGAAAGGTAATCACTTAGTTTCTCCCAGCTGGCAAGAGATGTACTGTCTCTAGTTGCCCATGTGAACTGTGCTCATGCTCTTGGGATTGATAACAAATAACTTTACGACCATTGGAATGATACAGATAACTCAGATTTTAGGAATATAGAGAAAAGGGGTATCGCTCTGTCCTCCCAGTATGCCAAATGGTACTGCCTCTAGCTGCCCCTGTGATACTGTGCTGAGCATCATGGGATTGATAACCGTTGAAACTCATGGACATGGGGATTGCTAATATAGCTCTACATTTTTAGGGGGAAAGAGAAAAAAGTAATCACTCTGTTCTCCCACATGGCAGAGATGGTACTGCCTCTAGGTGCCCATGTGATACTGTGCTCATGCATCTTGGGATTGATAACAAATAACTTTACGGACCATAGAATGATAACAGATGACTCATATTTTAGAGGGAACATAGAGAAAAGGGGTATTCCCCTGTCCTCCAGTACGCCCAAATGGTACTGCCTCTAGTGCCCAGTGTGGACTGTGGCTGAGGCATCATGGGATTTATAACAATTAAACTCATGGAACATGGGATTGCTAACTGATTGCGCAAATTTTTAGGGGGATAAAGAGAAAAGGGATAATCACTTAGTTCTCCCAGCTGGCAGAGATTGTACTGTCTCTAGTTGCCCATGTGAAACTGTGCTCATGCATCTTGGGATTGATAACAAATAACTTTACGGACCATGGAATGATAACAGATAACTCAGATTTTAGGGAAATATAGAGAAAAGGGGTAATCGCTCTGTCCTCCCAGTATGCCGAAATGGTACTGCCTCTAGCTGCCCATGTGATACTGTGCTGAGGCATCATGGGATTGATAACAGTTAAACTCATGGAACATGGGATTGCTAACTGATAGCTCTAATTTTTAGGGGGATAAGAGAAAAAAGGTAATCACTCTGTTCTCCCACTGGCAGAGATGGTACTTGCTTCTAGTGCCAGTGGATGATACTGTGCTCATGCATCTGGGATTGATAACAAATAACTTTACTGCCATAGAATGATACAGATGACTCATATTTAGAGGGAACATGGAAAAGTAATCCCTGTCCTCCCAGTACGCCAAATGGTACTGGCCTCTAGCTGCCCATGTGGACTGTGCTGAGGCTCATGGGATTGATAACAGTTAAAACTCAGGACATGGGAATGCTACTGATTGCGCTAATTTTAGGGGGATAAGAGAAAAGGTAATCACTTAGTTCTCCCAGCTGGCAAGATGGTACTGTTCTGAGTGCCCATGTGAACTGTGCTCATGCATCTTGGGATTGATAACAAATAACTTTACGGCCATGATTCGGAATGATAAAAATACTCAGATTTAGGGGAATATGAGAAAAGGGGTAGTCACTCTGCTCTCCAGTATGCCAGAAATGGTACTATCCTCTAGCTGTCCCTGTATACTGTGCTGGCATCATGGATTAATAACAGTTTAATTCATGGATCATGGATTGATAACGAGATAACGCTGATTTGGGGGATATAGAGAAAAGGAATCAATCTATTCTCCCATCATGCAGAGATGGTACTGTCTCTAGGTATGAGCATCTGTGTTTAGTACTAGATAACTCATGGATCATGGGATTGATAACAATACTTAATTTTAGGGGGATAAAGAGCAAAGGATAATCACTGTGTTCACAGCAGGCATGGTACGTCTCTTCTCTAGCTGCAGTGTACTGTCTGAGGGCATCATGTGATTGATAACGATAATTCATGGATATGGATTGATAACATATGACTGTCTTTTCTCCCAGAGTAGAGATGTCTCCTAGCTGATTCACTGTGCTTTGTCTAGCATCATATGATGATAGCAGATAATGAGATCATGGGATTGATAACAATATAACTGTCTGTTTCTCCGCAGGTAGAATGTACTGTTACTACTGCCCATGTATGCGTGTGAAGCGTCAGGGATTGACAGCTATTCCGAATTGATAATCTGTTACCAGTCAGATGTTGTCTGATCAGACCAGACAGGAGGGGGAGGTGAGTGTCTCCTACACTCTGAGATCAGGTTTTGGGGAGTTTTTTTTAATTACACAGGTTTTAGTGGGGGCCAGAAGAATGGGTGTTGGCTGTCAACCATCTAGGGTCCATGGCCCCCTTAAAGGGATAGTCTCACTAAGAATACTTACCCACCGACTCCTGGGAGCTTAGAATCCTATAAGGTCCTAGGTCTAGCACTCTAGATCAGCTGGATCTCTACAGGAGACTAGTACCCCATAAGGGTGCTCACATTTAGGTTTTGGAGGCTACAGAGCAGCATAGACATGTACAGTTAGTGCCACGCACCCGATGGCCCTCATAACTGCGCTTTTATCTTGGATCGGAGCCCCCGGATGCTTGCCAGCCCCGTAGCTATAAATATGACAATGAATAGAATACAACTCGTATGAAATAATGCCGCCCTGTTCTAGGCTCCTGTGTGGGCGCTATATCAACTCCTAATACACAATTAAAAAAAACAAAAAATTGCATCTATTAATATCAACGGAAAATGAATCCAATGCTACAAGTAAGAGTTACATTCGAGATTTAAAGGGGTAGTCACAGAAATCCCAAAGTCAGCCCCCTGCAGTCACTACAGCGACATAAGCATATAGACAGAGGTGTAGGACTGAGGGTGCTGGATCTCTTCATACAGCAGGAATTCAGACCTGGTCACATGATGTCATGACATGGTGGCTCTCCACTCCCAAAGTCAAAATGTCATTGCATCCATTTCCCTGAACTGTCCGATTTATAAAGCCAGCGCATGCGTTAACTGTTATCAATCCCATGATGCCTCAGCACAGTATCACATGGGCCGCTATAGGCAGTACCATTTTGGCGTACTGGGAGGACAGAGTGATTACCCCCTTTACACCCCATTAATATCTGGGCGGCCATGGTGTACAGTCTTCTACATTATAACTGTGTAATCATCAGCTACAAATGTGATAGGAGCTGGTGCCCCCCCTGGAGGCTAATACACTGATGTGAGGCTCCCCTAACATGTGCATTACTTCAGGATTGGGCAGGTTTACAGTAGATATGCCTGATCCTTCTTCCCTCTTACGCCTGATGTTAACCTGCTTGCTGATGGTTTCCCAGAATGTATAATGATGTATATAACTTTGTGTTTATACAGATCAGAAGTCGGAGTTGTTGATGTTTCGTAGGACCCGGATGTTTAACCCCTCGAATAGGGTCAGCAAATACAATAACAGCATGCAGCGCTCTGTGATGTCTTCCACGTGTCGCCCGCGGGTCACCATAAACAATCCGCTATTCTCCTCAATTGCTTCATTTTCTTCCCCAGGGGAGTAATAATCTGCAGCGCAGCGAAAAAAAATGAAATTTAGACGCCTGTTTTATAATTAGGTTGGGCCAAGATACAGAATGGGGTCAGAATTTCAATTCATACAGTAGTGAATGGAGCCCATTCTTTACCGAAGTCTCCGCATGTAACCACACCCACTCCAGGAGATTCCAGAACTCTGCCTAATCCCGAAACTTCCTGCAAATCCTAACCTACTTCCCAAAACTGTGGGGATTTTATTGATGGCTTCAAAAAGTGTTAGGGAAGGTAGTGAACCCCACAAAAGCTAAAAAAAAAAAAATTATCTGTGTGTTGTTAGTAGCAGCAGGTCTGTGAAATATATGGATTTATATTCCAGGCACACTGCTGTGTTCTGTGCCCTCTGCAGCCACTATTAAGTATTGCCCCTGGAGAGATGTGTAATGATACATTTGTGTATGTTGTTAGTAGCAGCAGGACTGTGAAATATACTTATTCATATTCCAGGTACACTGGGGCTGGGTTCTCACACTGCTGTGTTCTGTGCCCTCCCGCAGCCATTGTTTAGTATTGTCCCTGGAGAGAAGTGTAATAATACATTTGTCTATGTTGTTAGGAGCAGCAAGACTGCAAAATGTGGATTTATATTCTGGGCTTTTTTCCCAAGTAAAATAGGGGTGTGTCCTCACACTGCTGTGCTCTTAGCTCTCTGCAGCCACTGTTAAGTATTGTCCCTGGAGAGATGTGTAATCATACATTTGTGTATGTTGTTAGTAGCAGCAGGACTGTGAAAAATATCTGGATTTATACTCCAGGTACACTGGGGCTGTGTCCTCACACTGCTGTGCTCTTAGCTCTGTGCGACCACTGTTAAGTATTGTCCCTGAAGAGAAGTGTAATCATACATTTGTCTATGTTGTTAGGAGCCGCAGGACTGCACAATGTGGATTTAAATTCCCGGCTTGAAGTTTTTCCTAAGTAAAATAGGGGTGTGAACTCACACTGCTGTGCTCTTAGCTCTGTGCAGACACTGTTAAGTATTGTCCCTGGAGAGATCAGTAATCATGCATTTGTGTATGTTGTTAGTAGCAGCAGGTCTGTGAAATATATGGATTTATATTCCAAGTACAGTGGGGCTGTGTCCTCACACTGCTGTGTTCTGTGCCCTCCGCAGCCAAGGTTAAGTATTGTCTCTGGAGAGAAGTGTAATCAAACATTTTTCTATGTTGTTAGTAGCAGCAGGACTGTGAAAAATATCTGGATTTATATTCCAGGCTTGTAGTTTTTCCAAGTGAAAAAGGGTTTTGTCCTCACACAACTGTGCTCTTAGCTCTCTACAGCCACTGTTAAGTATTGTCCCTGGAGAGATGTGTAATCATACATTTGTGTATGTTGTTAGTAGCAGCAGGACTGTGAAAAGTATATGGATTTATATTCCAGGTACACTGGGGCTTTGTCCTCACACTGCTGTGCTCTTAGCTCTCTGCAGCTACTGTTAAGTCTTGTCCCTGGAGAGATGTGTAATCATACATTTGTGTATGTTAGTAGCAGCAGGACTGTGAAATATGGATTTATATTCCACGGTTGTAGTTTTTCCAGGTGCACTGTGTGTGTGCCCTTACACTGCTGTGCTCTTATTTCTCTGCACTGAACTGCTCCACAGCCTTTCCCTTGTGTTTCCATAATAGAAGGCAGAAGAATGATTTTGATTAAATATTAAAAAAGTAATCCTGAGAAGAGATGCTGTGGGGGTAGGGATAACAATCTGATTGGTGGGGATCCAACTGATGGGACCTGTTCTCACTAATGGGTGACGGATTGGGTGCTTGTCCTACCACTCCATAGTATGGACGTGTCAGAAATTGCTGAGCACAGCGCTGGGTCTTTGAGAGTGCCAGAGACAGCAGAGAGCTGTGCTCTCCAATTTACAACAGGCTCACAGTATTGTATTTATGTAGTAAGCTTGGTTCTGGTAATTTATGTGCTAAAATGGTCTTAATATCTATGCATCATTCTTGGTTCTGGAACTGCTGGAACTGTGTTTGATTTGTAAGCTTGGTTCTGTGCTTATCTTTTATATTAAGCTTTGTACTGACACTGTATCATTGTATTTAAGTAGTAATGTACATTTATGTAGTAAACTTGTTCTGGCTCTGCATCTATGTAGGAGGCTTGGTCCTTGTACTGTATTTATATTGTAAGTTTGGTTCTGGTACTGTATCAGTACAGTAATCTTTTGTAAAGGTGCTGTACTTAATAACATTGGCTCTAAAACTGTATTTATGTAGCTTGGTTCTGGAAGCCTGGTTCTGGTGCTGTATCTATGTCGTACGCTTGGTGCTGGTACTGTATCTATGTAGTAAGCTTAGTTTTAGTACTGTAAGCTTGGTTCCGATACTATATCTATAAATACTGTATTGTGTTGATTATGGTACTGTATAGTGAGCTTGGTTCCGTTACTATATCTAGAGTATATATACTGTATATATTGTTCTCTTTCTTATATTGTATCTATGCAGTAAGCTTTGTTCTGGTATTGTATCTATGTAGTAATCTTGGTTATGGTACTGTATCTATGTAGTAAGCTTGGTTCTGGTATTGTATCTATGTAGTAAGCTTGGTTCTGGTACTATATCTATGTATACTGTAATGATCTCTAGCTGATATTGTATCTATGTAATAATCTTGGTTATGGTACTGTATAGTAAGCTTGGTTCCGTTACTATATCTACAGTATATATACCGTATTGTTCTCTTTCTGATATTGTATGTATTCAGTAAGCTTTGTTCCGGTATTGTATCTATGTAATAATCTTGGTTATGGTACTGTATCTATGTAGTAAGCTTGTTTCCGTTACTATATCTACAGTATATTTATTGTATTGTTCTCTTTCTGATATTGTATTTATGCAGTAAGCTTTGTTCCGGAATTGTATCTATGTAATAATCTTGGTTATGGTACTGTATAGTAAGCTTGGTTCCGTTACTACATCTACAGTATATATACCGTTTTATTCTCTCTCTGATATTGTATCTATGTAGTAATCTTCGTTCCGGTATTGTATCTATGTAGTAAGCTTTGTTCCGGTATTGTATCTATGTAGTAATCTTGGTTATGGCACAATATTATGTAGTGAGCTTGGTTCTGTTACTGTATCTAGTAAGATTCCGAAAATGTAAAAAAAACTTTACCCAGGTGTGGGACCAATACTATTAAAAAAAAACACAGCACCCATCGGAGGGCCTACAGTCACATTCTAGATAATAGTGAGTGATTGACTGACTCATTGACAACTTGAATATTTGTAGCTATTTTGTAAGTCATTTGGCTCGCAGAAGGTTGTAGGGAGAATTTTGGGAGGAGGTGATGCAATACCGATGCCTCATACCTCCCTAGGCATTATCAGCGTGTATCACTAGTTGGGGTAACCGTGAGTCACTGATAAGGTTTGCTGGGTTATCACATTACAGGGTCTTACAGGGGGAGGGAATAATCTGGAGACTCTCGTGGTCCGGTCACCAGATGAGTGACTAATCCTGTAGTAAGGAGACATTTTTGGAGGGTCACTCATGGCTCTGGTTTTTTTTCACCTTTCCGTAGATTCTATTCCCTGGAGTAAGAGATTAAAAGTCATTAAAAAGTCTACAAAAATTATGGAAGGTGCAGACCCTATGATAGCGGTATTTATAACCTCTCCTACTCGGCTGTATTATGTACAGGATTTCCCCTACTTAAGAACACCCGACTTACATACGACCCCTAGTTACAAACGGACCTCTGGATGTTGGTAATTACTGTACTTTATCCTTAGGCTACAATAATCAGCTATAACAGTTATCACCGGTGTCTGTAATGAAGCTTTAGTGTTAATCCTGGTTCTTATGACAACCCAACATTTTTAAAATCCAATTGTCACAGAGACCAAAAAACATTGTCTAGGGTTACAATTATAAAAAATACAGTTCCAACTTACATACAAATTCAACTTAAGAACAAACCTATAGAACCTATGTTGTAGGGGGACTGCCTGTATCTCTCTTCGACCAGTTCTCAACGGAGTAGAGTCGCACCGAGTCCAGAATTAGTCCAAAAGTTTAGACTAACATCTAGAGCAGTGATGGCGAACCTTTTGGAGATAGAGTGCCCAAAGTACAACCAAAAACCACTTATATGTCGCAAAGTGTCAACATAACAATTTAAGCGGTAACTTATTGATCCCTGCTGTATCACAGGTTTTAAACGTATTAGCGTCCTGAGTTCACCAATACAATAGAAAGATGGAGAAATGTGGATTGTAGCTTCGCTCCAGGGTCCCCTGAAGAGGAAGAATCAGGGGACCCAGAGCAGGAGCTCCAACAATAATCTATCAATATCCACTCCTTCTTGTTCCTGCTGTAATCCTGGCATCCAAAGATGTCACTTTAAAATGGCAAGTCCTGGGCTGCATTGGACCGCAGGAGGAAGCCTTGAGTCCTGTCTGGCAAACTCTGTGTTGAGGCGAGGGCCTGGGTGCCCACAGAAAGGTCTCTGAGTGCCACCTCTGACACCCGTGCCATAGGTTCGCCACCACTGATCTAGAGGCATAAATAACTTAGAGACCTCACCAGTGTCGGACTGGGTTTCTTAGGCCCACCAGAGAAAATCAATCTGGGGGCCCACTCCTCATTATCCCCCAGGAAATATACTCTAGCAGCCTCCAAATTGTGGTGTTTTCTGATGGACCTCTGGGGTTCAGTGTTGGGATGAGCCAGGGCCCACCGGAGGATCCTCTGCTACTCTGGTGGGCCAGTCCGACACTGGACCTCAGGAGGAATTTAAGAAGACTGGTGTTGTAAAGGGCAGTCTTAAAATTCATCCCGTCGGAGCTCCGGCCACTTAGTAGATTGAGTGCAGTCTACGCCAGCTTGGACCTAAGACCAAGTCTGAACAGGCAGAGATTTATACTCTGACTAGCAGTGATTATAGTAAATCCGGAGATTCACTCCCTGCCGGTTCCCTGACACACCAAAAGTTGCATGTGGGTCAAGGAAATGGGGCAAATGGCAGGGATGGGGGGATTTATGTGCCTTCTTGCCCAATTAATCTACCCCCTTGTGTCAGGGGAAACCCTCTGTGATGTGGAAATACCATATATCAACACATGATGGGATTACTCCGATGACTTTGGGAGAACCCAACACGAGAGGAACCAACAATGTCTGACTTCATCATTGGAATCACTAGAATAACGTAGTCCCTCAGTACCTCAAACTCTGGAATGTTCTAAGCTTTCCAGTATCGGAAAAGTGTTGAAATTTCAAGGCATTGTTCAACTCTAGTACAAAGCCTAAGGTTTTTTTTTTTCATACCTTACATTCAACTGTATTTCCTTCCTTGTGTCCACTATCTGTGGCCCAACCCAGACACATAATGGCCACGCAACTTTGTAGATGAGGCTTATCTATACCATAGTCTCAACCCTTCCAGTTGAAGCTTCTTTCATTCTCCTTCCCTCTATTATTGCCACCCCTAGACCTCCAGCATCTCCAAGGTTTGGGAGATGCTGGAGACTTATGGGTGGCAACAGATCTTATCAATGAGTTTCAGATCTCGTCAGTAAATTATAAAGCCATGCACCCGAGTAGTAGTTTTCCTGTCTAATCCCTGTTCATCCCTAGTGAAGAAAGACTCCTTCTCGTCTTAGATGGTGTCTGAGCATCAAGGTCCTACCATGTCCTCAGAACGATCTAATTCTCCTTTTTTCCATTATGATACCACCTAATCTTTGACCACGATTTTGGGCTGCATGTCCTGACCTTTCGGCCTGATCCTTGACTTTGCTGTAACTGGGTTTGCCCTAACCTCGAGTTGCTCCTGACCAGTACATTACACCGCTGTCCATTGACCTGTTTGAATCAGCTGCCACCTTTACAGGGACTACCGTATTTTTCTGACTATAAAGCGCACAAAAAATCCTTTGATTCTCTCAGAAATCAAAGGTGCGCCTTATAGTCCAGTGCGCCTTATATATGAACCATACTTACAGACAACAGCTGCCTTGTACTGTGCACAGGTCTGCCACCTGCTGGTCATTCATCCTTATAATCAGGTGCGCCTTATATATGAACCTAGACGTTTTAGCAGGCATTTATCTATGGTGTGCCTTATAGTCTGAAAAATACGGTACTACAAAAATTTGGCGATCCTGTAATACCGTTGATTTATAGGGTCACTTAGATCAACAATAGTTGAGATGTTGGGTCCACAACCTGCTGCTTGCTGCACCACCAGACACGGCTTTATCCTGGTGTCACCTGTATGAAAAATCTGGTGCACATTTAGTGTAAGTTCAACCCATCTCAAACTTAGCTTAGATGTGTGTTCCAAAAATGTGGTTAATTTGTTTCTCAAGCTTAATCCCACCCACTTTTTTTTTACCAAAGGGGTGGGGCATGGTAAAATAAAGGGGGTGAAATTAAGTTTGAGAAACAAATTGACCACATTTTTGGAACATACAACTAAGCTAAGTAAGAGATCCGATAAACTTACCCTTGAGATGCACCAGATTTTTCATAGACTCTTTTTATTTTTCTATTTCAAAAAAATTAAAAATTCAAGAAATCAGTTGTTTTGCAAAAATACACTGACACAGTCCAAAAAAAAGTGCAGTCGGCAGGCGATGGGTTAACCATCCATAGACCAGATGCATTGATTACATATAAACTAGATGAAAGGCTGCAGGGACCAAACCATTGTATCCAGGTGTGGAATTCCTTGGATGAAAAGGTGCAAAAAAATGCTTTGAAATGTAAATCCAAGGTAATGGTGATAAGGCACGGCCTGCGCTGATATGTCACAGTCCTCCAGCTCCAAGGAGTCCGGCCAAGGGTTGCTCCACTCCCCCCGACAAGAGGGTGATCACTGCGATCCCTATAGATCTGCTGTAAATCTAGGGAAGATTCTGGCAAAAAGTCTTACATTTCATACAGCTCCCCTCTAGGTCATTATAAGTATTACACTGTTACCATTGACATTAAGAGGTTGACTAAGGTGTTGGGTCCTCCAGCATCCTCCCGATCCCACCACTGTTCCAGAAATACCATTTGGAAAACACAGATAAATGAAATTTTGGGAATTATTTTCCATACCTGAAGCTGTTCCTAGTGGATTCTTTTGTATGTTAATCCTGACTACTTTAGAGCCAAGAGATATTAAAGGGGTTTTCCCACAACCCCATCAGACCCCTTGTTTTTGTGATCTGTGGGGGTCTCAACACTGATCAGCAAGTTAGACCCTATCCCGTGTATAGGGGCCACTTTCTTTGTGGAAAAACCCGTTTAAGCTAACAGCGCCACCTCTGTTCACTGGTTATATCGGGTAATGCAGCTTAAACGTTTAGGGTGTCCACACAGTAGGGGGTCTGACACTTGGAACCCTCACCGATTCTGTAATATACATAAAGAATAAAGAATAGCAGCTCCATTCTTTGCGTAGTGGCCAAATGGGGTAACTGCAGTTCAGTTTCCATTCAAGTGAGTATTTGCCCACAACACAGAGCTGATTGGTGGAGGTCCCGAATACAGGACCATCAGCCTATGGATAGGGGCATCCCTATAAATTAGCTGTCCCATGGATCAAACACTTAGGGTGATGCCGCATCCGTTTTTTACAGGTTTTACCAATTATCTTGATTAAAAATGGTCAAAACCGGATGCATTTTTTAACGCATGCGTTTTTTAACGGACTGCTTAAAAACGGACCAAAAACGGGTTCAAAACGCCATGTGTGGCATCACCCTTAGCTTCCCCAATTCACAGGGGCTATATAGAGTAATGCTCGGGGTACTGGGGGCCCCTGCATGACGCGCCATAGATGGACCCATATAAATGATATATCACGGGTTCCTGAAATACACATCCCATATAAAGACTGGCCTTCATTTTAGTCCCAAAGAACTATCATGATCCACACCAAAACAAAGTGAGAACACGACCTAAAACATTTGGTCTTGCTGCGTTCCAGACATACTTTTACCTTTCTGTAAACAGTCAGATACTTGATAAGACGTATGAGGATTATTACAGGAGAGCAAATATTGGCTGCTATGAAACCTCCTATACATTCCTAGCAGTCATATATTATCTGTGCGGAGCGATGAGTGAGGGCGCAGGTGCAGGGGCGGCCGCGTGCATCCCACAAAATCTGGGGCTGTTCACACGTGGCAAATCTATTTGAAACAGCTGAAGTTTCACAATAAAATCACAGTAGTAACATGTTTCTGACGTTGCTTAAATATCCTTTATCAATATCAGTGTGTGGGTCCAACTCACTCCGTCTTCTTATTCATTTGCTAATGAAAATGAGATTGTACAATACAATTTTATTGATCCCTAACTCGCTTTGTACACACATCGTCCGAGCCAGGACTACATATAGACATATACATTGCAATACCAAGGATAGCCACTATACAATCAACGGCGCTGTGCTTGGTATGCAATGGAAGAGTGTATGGCTCCGTCCATGAGCCGATGGGCATGGATGGGAGGGGTAGACTTCTAATATTGATGACTTCGGATCATTTCATGCTAACGTTCCTTATCTCTGTTCCTTAGAACTGTTAATAAAGTTAAGAATGGAGGTTTAACGGAGGTTGAAAGTTAAAAATCCCATTGACATCAATGTAAAGTTTACGTTATCTGTTATGTTCGCATGCGTTTTCTGGGAAGGCTACAGTACTTTTCCTCTATTTGAAAATAGAAAAAGCATGGATAACGAATCTCTGCCTTAACGGAACATCATGGGGCTTATTTAGGGTCCGCAGCCGCATTTTCATCGGATAATCCAACGTTTTCGGGGATTGTGCCAATGGGACAGGTATTTAACCGGGGATTTTGGCACACGCGATCGTATTTTGGCACAGCCGCGCCGGATTTCTTGCAACAGAAATCGGGGGGTATGCCATCTACGATCCGACTGATTCAGACTGAGCGCGGGATTTAACTTTTAAATTGTGTTGCATCCAATGCTCTTACATGCACCATGAAGAAGAAGGTGAACTCCGGGGACCTGAGCGGGGAAGCGACACATGCAGGATATCGGGCGCACTATCTTAGTGAATCGCGGCAGATGTCCATTCCAGACGGACAATGCACTTTCGGGGATCGCGACAGGACAGGTAAGTAAATGTGTCCCAATGGATGACCCAAAATTTACATTGATGTCAATGGGATTTTTAACTGATACGTTCAACCTCCGTTAATCCTCCATTCTTCACTTTTTTAATGGAGGGAAGGAACAGAGGGAAGGAAAGGTAGTGTGAGTTTAGCCTTTACTTTATCCTAAATATAGATCAGTGATGGCAAACCTTTTAGAGCCTGAGTGCCCAAACTTCAACCAAAAGCCACTTATTAATTGCTAAGTGCCAGCGCAGCAATTTAAGCAGTAATGTATTTCTCCTTGTTCTTTGACAACTTTCAATCGTTCAGCCTCCTAAGGACACAAACATAGTTAAAAGGAGGAGGGCAGATTCATCTATCATTGTAGGGAGGTTCTGTAGGAAGATTCTTTGAGTTCTGTCTGGTGAACTTCATGCTGGGGTGATGGCCTGGGTGCCCACAGAGAGGGCTCCGAGTGCCGCCTCTGGCACCAGTGTCATAGCTTCGCCACCACTGATATAGATCGTCCGTATTAAAAATCTCGTAATACCTTTAAAATGTATCAGTCTGAAGTCTAAATATTTAGTCTGGCCTTTCTCTGCCTAGAATAGATACATTGTAACAAACACTCCGCTGTCTGCACAAGTTTTTAGTAAAGAAGACTGATTCCATTCACTGATAGAAAGCACAGATGTTTACATGATGAGGAATTGAAACACAAAGTAGAAGTTGGCAGACCCTTTACCTATAAGATAAAGTAGAACACGCTCCGTTATTGTATTTGGCGATGAACTAATACATAGATTCTGATGTTTTTGTAAAGGATAAATTCACATCAATGATGGAGCCCAAAGGAATCCAGATCCAAAACGCGCTGGCTTGTAGTTTTGATGCTGTAGTTGTGTGGCAGTCGTGCCACTGGGTGATGTCTTCTTCACCCTGGGCCGTTGGCGCTGGGACGTGCCCGCTCTTGTAAACCGCGACCTGTTTGTGTATTGGGGATTGAGTAATGAACATTCCACCTGCAACATCCAGAATATGACTCAATGGGTGGAATCGCTCCGTGTTTACCAGGTGCTGCCGCTGCAGGATATCACTTTCCCATCGGTTACTAATTTGGGGTATTTTCTTGAATAAACATGAATGGAAACAATACTCCTGAATTCCTCCAAAATCTCACGTTACTGTAGCACAGATATACATATAACCCAGCGTCGGGTCATCTAGGTACATCGCGCCTAGGTGTGTCATCATATTTAACCCAAATCCAAAAATTAGGAGTTTAGTCTTTACTAGAGGTGCTATCACATACAATATTCACCTCGGGGTCAACTATCTAGGGTGTAAGATCCACCAGTCAATGACCATTTCGAAATCTCATAGAGATAGCAACACGGCGCCAAATCTTCTGCTTAAACATAGAGGTGTATGATGTAATTTTATCTGCCTTTTGCCACCACAAGGGGGCGCTGTCTGCATGTTAGTTCCTGAGCTCCCTCTAGTGGTGAATACAGACAGCTAGAATTTAAATATATACCTGAATGGTGTACCCCAGTGTATGACCTATTAAGGGATTGGGCCTGGAAACCCCTTTAATGAGAACTGGATGTGATTGGTGGGGCTATTCAAGTAAATAGGAGCTTGGTTCTGGCCCATGGAGCAGCCCAAAACAGATGTCATATGTGGGGGGGGGGGGGTCCAACTGCTGGAATCATGAGAACCGGACCTCCAGAAATCCAGAGAACTGGAGCCTTGTTTTGATTAACGGGTGAAGTGAAAGGATGCGCATGTGTCCTGCCGCTCCATTCAATATTGTGGGATCGTTGGAAATTTCCAAGCACAAGACTCAGGCTACAGATGAGTGGACCCGATGTTTGGGTTCAGCCGCCTGACCCAAACATATTGCCTAATTGGCGACCAATTCGGCATATTGACACCCCTAGCAACTAGCTATGGCTATGATAGGCCAGGGGGACACTCGGCTCTCTACTAGACGGTTAATGGGAGTGCCAGAGATACCAGAGCGCTGTGCTCAGCAAATTTCTATGGTCCTATTGTATTGAATAGAGCGGCATAACTGATGCACAACCTCCTGCTTCATCATCTAGTGAGATCGGGACCCAGTTCTCTCTATAGTGGTGGTCGGATCTCGGTCTCTGCAGTTGGACCCCCACTATCAAATGATCCTGTGGTTAGGAGATTACAATCACACTTGGTACAACCCCTTTAAGTCAACAAGAATGGGATAGATTCAGGTTAATAGGAGGTGAGCTGCAGTTCCCTAACACGGCCTCTGTACAGTGGAGCCTTCTGCTTTTGGCACCATCTATTGTATAGGTTCTGGCATATTGATACAGTCCCAAACATTGGTGTAGGGTCCAGATGTCTAATATTGATGACCTTTCATGAGTATGAAGGGTGAAGCGGGGCTCCAGAGAATTAGGGGTGAGACACAACAATTTTGGATCCTTGGGTTGCAAGTCCAACGTGATTTGGCGATCATAGAGTATATTGTCATATACAACAAGTCATTGGAACCAAACCGCAGCTCAAAAATATTCAAAAAACAGCAATTTTCACAATTGTTTTTGATCACACAAACAAAGCCGAGATCCTTTGGATCAATGAGGAGTCAGAGGGACTTAGACCCTGGTTTCTATGCGTCACTGACCAGGACATATCTTTGAGAGTCTACAGATCTGATGTCTGATGATCTGAGTCGGTTGGACTTGGTCTTGGAGGGGTAAGTCTTCCCTTGGGAGTTCTCCTATAACAGTGATGGCGAACCTATGGCACTGGTGCCAGAGGTAGCACTCAGAGCCCTTTCTGTGGGCACTCAGGCCATCAGCCCAGGACAGAGTTCACCAAATAGAAACAAATCCATTAAATCTTCCTGCAGTCCTAGGCAACTTATGAGATGCTGCGCTCGGCACTATTTTACAGCGACACTTCATTGACTTCATTGACTGTTTGGAACTTCTTGAAAAGTGAGAAGGTGTTGAAAGAAGTGCAGAGAGACCCTGGAGAGAATCTACAATGATAGTCTGAATTTGCCCACGTTGTTTCAACTGTATTGGTGGCCTCAAGTGGCCGATACAATTAAAGAAGTGGAAGAACAGGTAGCAATAAGTTACTGCTTAAAACGGCACGTTGGCACTTCACTGGAAAATAAGTAGGTTTTGGTTGTAGTTTGGGCACTCGGTCTCTAAAAGGTTCGCCATCACTGTCCTATAACTTAGTCCCATACAGAGTAATTGGGGATGTGAATGTGGGGTTGCACAGTCCTGACACAGTATAATGACTGGAGCCTTAAAAGCTAATGAGCTGGAAAGGGACATAAACTGCTGAAGGTTTAGGAGCACAATGGAGTGTCACATTCTGCACCTCCCGGCCAATTTGTGATGTGCAGCCGCTCCCCAGGTGTCTGAGTGTTTGCCGCTGTTATGCAAATGCAAAAAATCCAGATACTATATACCCAGCAATGGAGAAACACATGTCTATGGGGAGACAAATTGTTGGAACTTTTTGGCCGATAACTTTTTGATCACCTCTTAGATGAGTAAATCACTTACTCTACTCCTTGCTATGTGCCCTTCTGCTCTGACTCCCCTTATTAGGCCACAGTAGAGGACACTTAAAGGGGTTTTACGGAGGTTGAAACACATGGCTGCTTTCATTTAAAAACAGCGCCACGCCTGACCATAGTTTGTGCCGGTATTACAGCTCAGCTGTTTAGAAATGAATGGAGCTTTTTTGCAATACCAGACACTACCCAAGGTTAGAAGAAAGCAGCCAAGTTTTTGCAACCTCTGGAAAAACCCTTTAAGAACCGCTCCTGTACTGGAGGACACTGGCTTAATGAGGTCTGTTTTCTATGACCAATGTCTTTGACCAAACTTTATAGTAATCCAAAGGGAAACTGCTCTATTTCTGCTGTTAAAATACTAGGAAGCTTTAGGGAAACCCCAACAGATTTCCCCCTGCATGGAAAAAATACACCCAAATACATCACCGAACATCGTGACTCAAAATATGGCAGCAAAAAACAAAAAGAGTCTGAAAACACTTTGTTCCCAACCCTCTTCCTACATGCAATGCAACCAAATAGTTCACTTATTACCATTATTGCCTTGTAATGCTTTATTTCTCCTGCGGAGGCGCTGCAGGAGAATTGAACACTTGCTTCTGGATTCTGTAAGAGATTGTAGGCAATTTCTGGGGGTCTCAGCATCAATCTACCCTGAGGGTCCTCCCTCAAAAGAGTAAACAACTGGAGGATTCCTCTTCTTTTCAATGGGAGGCAAATTAAGAAACCAGCGTAGAATATCTATAGGCTGTAGATAGGGAGGGGTGTTTTGGTTTTTGGTTTGGATTTTAAGGGGTTTTCTGAAATTCAAATTGAGCACAAGATGGAATACAACCCATCTCAGTCTTGCCATCCATTGGTTTGCTAACACCATCGGACAGGGCCACCATCAGGGGGGGTTTAGTGTGACTGTGTTCAGGGGGCCCCAACTAGGAGAAGGGGCCCCAAGTCACAGCAAAACCCTCCTCCCTTCCCCGGTGCAGGGAACTCGCTGTGCACGCAGGGCCAGATTATTATTGTCTGGGGACCCACAAAGTTTTCCAGTCCAGGAGCCCAAACTTCCTAGTGGCAGCCCTGCCATCAGTAATTTCGACAGTCACAGAACTGCCTATAATGGGCCCCAAATATGCGTTTTGGATATCTTTAAAAAGGCGACAAAAAACGCCAAGTGTGAACGTCCACACAGAACCGGAAGCTGGTGCAGAATATCCCTCCCTTCTTATCCCTCCCTTGAAGGGTTTTTCCAAGATTCCAAGAAGAACCCTTTAAGGTGCACAAACTGCCTGTAGAATTCCGCAACCTACAAAAGTATCCCAAAGTTTTTTTTATAAATTTTAATCCCCCCACAATAAAGGTTAAAAGAAATTTGATATTAGATAATAATCCACAAAATGGCGGGAATAGAATTGCACCCGATTTACGAATTTTCGCAAAGAATCTCTGTTGAAGAGAGACTTGAGCTGATCCGACGGGCATCACCGGCAAACGTCATACAAAAACATTGGTTTTGGGAAAGTCGGTTCTAGAAGTTTAACCCCTTCTCAGTTTTCCTGCACGCCCCCCACTCTAGGTGCAGCAGGTTCTTGCTCTACCTCTTCCCTCCGGGAGGGGGTCTACTTTCGGTTATCCCCCCCTTCCCTTTGATTAATAAGAAAGCAAGTAACATCCCCAGTGGCTGCACATTCCCGAAATTCCAGCGGTGTGATGTAAGAAGCTGTGTCCATCCAGTGCACTTCACACCAAGGCACATTGTAAGTCCTGGTCACACCCTCCAGCGCCTCCACCTCCTCCCCCCTCCTCCTGTGACTCGGCCCAGGGTCTGCAAGTCCCTCCTCCTCCTCCTCCTCTGTATTCCTTCTTTTCCAGAGTTTGCAGCCAAAGTTTTGAGCTTCCAAAGAGCAGATCCTGGATGGAGATCTGATGCTGTGATCCGCCTGATCCTGGAGATCTGCTACGGTTAAATTGGGATTTATTATCCGCTGGAGAAGACTTCATTGGAAAGTGACCGGAATCATCTCCTATTATCCTTTTGTTTTGGATGTGACTGTCGGTGCTTTATTAGGGATTGGAGCGAGCGGCATTGGGCAGGAGACTCATGCAGGTAAGTGCACACTTGGCTCAGATCTGATTGCTCCCCCCAAAAACACTGAATTGGAACGAGTAGCCGCATGCCTAGGGCAGCACGTAAATAAGGGGGGGCAATTGTGATTTCATAGATTCGGATCCAAATGCAGGTGCTAAGTGTGTACCCTCACCTAGTGCGGACCCTCTCCAGAGCTTACTTGCATTTGGGTCCAAAAAATTGGGTCGCCGGGTGTGGATTTGGAGGTCGGGTAGGGAATCGGTTTGAGAATTTGGAATAAAGAGATTATATCGGACATGGGATGAATCTAGGAGCCGGCTGAGAGGTCACTTAATTGGGATTTGTCTACTTTAGGTCCAAGCGTTTATTTGGAGGGTTTTCCCTTGTTGAGCTTACTTGCATTTGGGTCCAAAAAATTGGGTCGCCAAGTGTGGATTTTGGGTTCAGGTAGGGAATCGGTTCGAAAATTTGGAATATAGAGATTATATCAGACAAGTGGATGAATCTAGACGCCTGCTGAGAGATCACTTGCTTGTTGGGCGCTGATTTTGGGGGTCTCCGTTGACAGGTAGGGGATGAATTTGGCATATAGTGATATATATACTCAGAGCTTGTATACATATCCATGAGGGCATGTTCACATTGAGAATGTCAATTACATCCCCCAAGCCACATGTGCTTTAAGATCAGCAAGGTGCGAATTTTAACCCTTTATCACATACATCTGCAAGTACCATCAGTACTTTACAATCCTGACCACACTATATATACATATAATTATATATATTCTCTTCATCCCTGTTTTTGCAAGGTTTGTTCAAATTTTAGGAAAGCATTTTCGGGTTTTTCTTCCAAAAACAGTGCCGCGCCATTCCACAGGTTGTGTACGGTATTGCAGCTCGGTCCCATTTTACTTCAATATTACTCTGTGATGCAATACCAGACGCAACCTCGCCACAAGTGTGGCGCTATTTCTAGCCTTAGGGGAGTCATTATTTTTCTAAACTTGATTCCCTTTTAATAGGAACTTGGTTTGTTGGGTAATGAGGCTGCGGTCACACGTGGCGTTTTGAACCCATTTTTGGCCCGGTATTAAGCAGTCTGTTAAAAAACGCATCCGTTTTTGAGAGGTTTTACCAATTATCTTAATTAAAACTGGTCAAAAACTGATGCGTTTTTTAACGGACTGCGTAAAAGCGGGCCAGAAACGGGTTCAAAACGCCACGTGTGACCGCAGTCCCAGGAGTTTTTGGTGCTACTGTCTGTGATTTACTAGTATATAGATTCGGCTCTGCTACATTTGTTGTTGGCGTCTCTCCGCTCGTTGTGTTTCGGAGATGGCGGTGTAGGGGTTAAGCTGTGTGTCCTGCTGCAGATGTGTGCTGGGACATGTCTGCTCCTCGCATCCCATGATGTGCGCTCTGCCTGGATCTGTACGTGTGTGTTTACACTGGCAGCCTGCGGCCCGCCCATCGCTGCCACCGCTTTACCTTGTCCTTTGTTATCCATCAGTCATGTCTGCACTGGCCATGGAGACCCCCTCCTCATCTGGTTACAACACGCTTCCCGTCTTCCCAACATTCCTGCTTTTCTTCAATGGAAAAAAGTCTTTCGTGTGGTCTCTCATTGTCATATCTCCACACTTTAAGTCAGATTTTTCCATTCAGGATTCTGGGAAAGCTGGGTGACAAGCGATAACGGCGGCCATATCGGCTGGATCAGCAAAGGCATATAATAAATTATTATGCTCCTTCCTGGCATTTGGTTGGTTTTATAACCCTGCCTTCACTGACAGTCACCCAGCTTTCCAACACTACCAATTGTGCCTTGGTATACGGCAATATATTCGCTTATCCAGTGTGCACACTTTTAAGACGGATTTGTTATTTCGGAAAGTTGGGTGATGACTGTATTAGTGGTCACCCAGCTTTCCCATACTACCAATTGTGCCTTGGTATACAGAGATATATCCCCTAATCCAGTGTGCACACGTTAAAGACAGATTTGTCATTTCGGAAAGCTGGGTGATAACTGTACCTATAAAGATGACTGTGTAAGTGGTCACCCAGCTTTCCCAGACTCCAGATAGTTGAAAATTATTCCTTGTTATATATATATTTGTGTGTGACTGATGCCTGTATCTGTAATGATGTCTGTATTAGTTATGAATGCTGGGTGTCTCCGTGGTTACAGACTACAAATCTCCCCTGTGTGTAGTCAGACCCTACAGCCAGGACAATATTATAACCTATAAATATATGATTTGCTTCCGTCATGTCGCATACACATTGCTGGTGACTTCTCCACACGTAGAAGAAGTCCTATTCTACTTAACCCCAGGGGTCGCATTCCTGACCTGACCTCTGACCCCCTGATTCCACCTGCTGCATTTTTTTCCCTAGATGTGTTGATTATGACACTTTTTTTCCTAGGATTTCGGTGATACATCCTCCCCTTACTCACTAATCGCAGAGATACTTGTTAGATTTGCCACTCAGGAGCCCGGGAAGCTGGGTGACCAACCACTGGTGGAGCTATAATGATGATCCAACCTGTTGCCGCCATCTATCTTTGACAGAAGTCTTGACATAGGGTCACAGAATCATAAGCCTAATTACTTAATTAGGCTTCTGATTCTGTGACCCTATGACAACTCTTACTGTCCTGTGTGACATAAGGACATTGTATGGGCTCATATCGGCATGGAAACCAATGTTTACCTAATTACTGTCATGAATTGTGTTCCTCTGTATACGGGGCGGCCTTGGCAGCACGGGGGTCTTATGTACAAATCTGACCATGGGCACGGACCCCATGTTTTCTAGTTGTTTGTTTCGCCATGTGTGTGAGATGAGGACTTGGAGACGAATAACCATCTGTTTCTATGACAGGTCTGAACAAGAACTGAGTACAGACAAGAAGTGTTGTCATAGGGACCACAGAATGTTTTGGGATTATGGGGCAGATTTACTTACCCGGTCCCGGCGCGATTTGCTAAGATCGTGCGTCCGAGTTCCTTCCTGTGTCGCTGCTGCGCCGAGGTCCGCCGGAGTTCACCTTCTTCTTCCTGGTGCATGTAAGCGCTTGATCTTGCGACATAAAACGTTTTTAAAATTCCACGGTTTTTCCGAATCCGTCGGGTTGTCCAACGGCCACGCCCCCCGATTTCTGTCGCATGCAAGCCGGTGGCGTGCGCCAAAATCCCGGGGCAATTCGGCGCAAAACGGAAATATTCGGGAAACCCGACGAAAGTGCGCCATTCGGACCCTTAGTAAATGAGCCCCAATGTCTTTTAGCTTCCAGCACTGAACCCATGTAACTTACGTGCGAGACAGATGCTAAAGTGCAAATATAAAGGACGAGGGAATTGGGGCTTATTGATTTTTAGTGAAAAAGTGTCGAAAGACGGATTATGGCGTTATTTTATGACAGGACGAGGTCTGTAAACGGGTATTGTCCAACTTTACGTTAGTCCAATATGTTATTTCTATGGAGACAAGAGGGCGACCAGCCCAATAGTAGTTTTCAGTGTGATTGCCCAAGAGGACACATTCTATAAATTGGGGGCAGCACGGGAGAAGTCTCGGAAAAGGGAAGTGAGTGGGAGGAAGTGATAAGGTAACGTGATAGCTGCAGGTCATGGAAAACACTGGTAGACACAGATAAGATGGAGAAAGGTGCAGCATGGGGGGGGGGCGGTCGGGGAGAAGAACTTTTTGGATGGAATCCAGCCCTCGTATTCAGAAATGGAGAAGGAAGAAAGTGCAATCACTAGCAAAATAGGGGCGCATGGGTGGAAAAAAATCCAAAAAAGTCCTTTTTTCTTTCAGTGAGAACTTCCAGCTTCGAAAAAAAGGACAAGTTAGGTGGCAAATGCCAATTTTTATGAGCGTTGACCACTTGCCTCCCGACATTTGTCCACACCCTGAGGGCGAAGTTTGTGGAGCCTTTAGATGGATTGAATGGGACTTGCTGAAGGATACAGATCTTGGTTCCCCTTTAGCCATAGGTCTGGGTCATGGGTGTGGACAAATGACGGGAGGTAAGTGGTCAACGCTCATGGGTCTGGGGGACGGGGTGACCTTGTATCTGCATACTGTGAGTCCTTTGGAATGGTTGCACCTTTTCCGAAGAAGGATGGGATCACTCAACCTATCAATGTCTTGTCGTGTTTAAGGGGTTTTCCAGCTCATTGGTGGGTGTCTGACCAGTGTCCTTGGGCACTCCAGATAAAATTATTCTTGGGACCATCCGTCATTCCCGAAAGAAATAGACTCTACAATCCTCCATATTAGGTTGTCTTCTGCTGTATCTATGGGATCTAGTGTTAGTTTAGAGCTTGGATCCTCTGGTGGGCCAGTCGGACATTTGGGTTCGACATTTGGGACTACCACTGATTAACTGTCTCCCGCTTTAATGGGATCTGAACTGCAGTTACCCACTTCTGACACTACATAGAGAACGGAGATGTTCTTCAGGTTCCGTTTTCTGAATGTCAGACCCCCCCACTGATCCCACTTTAATGACCTACCCTATTGAGATCTATAAACTGACGCATCCCCTTTAAGGTCTTCCAATTGGGTCGGAACAAAGTGTGTATGTCCAGTGATTTTTGTAAGGTTCTGAACCTTCTAATTTCTTATGAAACATTATGGATTCTGTATTCCTCAGATGTCACCCTATGTGTTTCCGATGTGGCACCAGGATATTCCGAGCCCACCAAAAGTGGTAGTTCTGAAGACTTGCCTTCCTTGTATATGCCAATTTTTAGCCAGAATGTTATCATTGTACACACATATTTTATGATCGGTAAGATCTGATGGTCGTTCATCCCATAAAAACCCATGATTTGCCCCAAAATAGCCTCCAAATGGGGTTGTCTTCATAGTTTATACCAGTGATGGCGAACCTTTTCGGCACCAAGTGCCCAAACTACAAGCAAAACCCACTTATTTATCGCAAAGTGCCAACATGACAATTTAAGCAGTAACTTCTTGCTCCCTTCTCTGTCATAGCATTCAATCGTATCAGTATCCTGAGAACACCAATACGATACAAAGAAGGAGTGGTAAATTTAGGTTCCCCCAAATAGGAAGAATTTTCGGACCTGGAGCCGGTGCTACAATGATAATCCAGATCTGCCCACACCTTCCCATTCCTTTTGTAGTCTCAGGCAGGACTGTCACTTTAAGAAAGCACTGAGTGCATCAAGTCCTGGGCTGTCTGGGAATCCCTTGCATCGTCTTTGGTGTTGGCCTGGGTGCCCAAAGTGAGGGCTCTGAGTGCCACCTCTGGCACCCGTGCCATAGGTTCGCCACCACTGGTTTATACGGTTGAAAAAAGACACATGTCCATCAAGTTCAACCAAGGAAGTCTTCTACTAGACTCAGGATCCTGGGCCCATCGGAGGTTCTTTTATATATAATAATTCAATACTTGTACTTGAATTTTTTTTATGATTATTATGCTAATAATTTGTTATCTATTTTTTGTTGTTTTATGGCAACAATCTAGTTTTATCCAGGGGCGACTGTTTAGATTTGCAGCTGCCAAAGCCTACAGAGGATTGCAGTAGGATAGCAGCGGCTCGGATAATCCCGGCTTTAAAACAAACACACATTAAGTGTGTTTGTGTATTTAAAAGAGAGGGGGAAAAAAAAAAAGGCAAAAAGAAAAAGTCATCGAACATCTGTTTAAATGCAGGTTTTATTAATGTCCACAATGACTACACCGAGCACAAGGCTGAGGCTACAATTTAGGGCACCAACTACTTTGCCCTTCGAGGCTAACAATAGGACGTGATGAATAGGGTCACACAAAGAAAAGAAAGAGGTGGAATTTTTTTTTTTTTTTTGTGGAGGTATCTTACGTTCCTGCGGCTCTGGCACTAAATGCTCTATGACCCCGTTCCTTTATGGTCGTCAGCTAAAGGCCACTATTTGTCAGAGTGCATCAGCCCCGGAGCGCATGGAATGCATTGTTAAGGCCAACACTAAACCTACAAGAGTAACGAATGAATGTCCTTCCAAAAAAAAAAAATTCTTCTAAAAAATTTTTTTAGAATAAATTTAACTGAAAAGATGGCCTCCTTTTTGGGGCATTGTAGTTTTTTTTTTATGGTGTGGAAGTTGTAACTTTATAAAGGCTCGGCCTGTTTTCTTTTTGCAGACCCTGAGGGGTTGATCGTAGCTTGTGAGATCTATCAACTGTGGGAGAAAACTCTGAAGTCTGGGAACTTGTGTACAACAAAAATTCTCTCACTTGTCTGTTACATCCTAGTACAATCATCCATGAAACAGGGGGAACTTCTGGGATGTTGTGTAAGCAAAATGTTTGGGCCCTAAGGTGGATGTGAGTGAAGTTGACATCGAAGTTTTTGGGTCATTAGAGAGGATTATGGTCATCAGTGACCCTCAGTCCTTCTAGTGAGGGACCTGTCAATCAAGTCAGACATAGAGGAGTAAAAAAATCCTAGGGGCCTCTAAATTTTTTCAAGTGTCCAAGTCTTGAAAGAAGTTGCAATTGTTGGCTTATACCTCAAGTGTTATTGTTGTGGTCATTTTGCATCCTCTTGCCACCTTTAAGGCTAAGTTCACACTTGATTCAGCAGGTTCTATTCCTCCTTCTGTTATTAAAAATAGCGCAGCAACCCTTCTATTTTCCTCGAAGGGGAAACTTGAGAAGAACGGAAGACCATCCTTGATTGAGTGAGATTAACCTTGGATTAAGATGGATAGCCACCTCCCCGAACCACTTCTTCTTCATCCCTCATCGTGCTCTGCTTTTTGGTACGACCATGAGGTCATGGCGCAGATCATCACTATTCGAAAACCCCTTAATTTTTACTACCCTTTATGTGGCTCCACCCAGATAGGTGTGTCTATCCTAAAGGGGGTGGTGCCTCTGGGACCTTTCCGTACCTCCAATTACTCCAACTCTTTCTATTGTCTAATAGGTGGTTACTCTACCGATTCTCAAGTATTTGGAATTTTTCCTTTCGCTCTTGCTGTTCTTACACAATTGGGGCTGTCAATACATCCCTACAGTCAGGTGGACAGTCCTGGGCTGGAGCAGGAAGCGTGGGTCTACCCATCCCCCCTGACAGTGGAGACCTTAGTTAACATTTTGGGTGCAGAAACTAACAATTTGTTTGGGAATGGTGAAAACTAAAAAAATGTAATATGTGCCCAAACGAGTGGAATGACAACGAGAGGGAGTGGTAATAGGTCTTCTTTAATATTGATGGCCTACCCTTAAGTTGGGTCAACACTATCATGTCTATGTGGCTCCACAGCTCTTTCCATTTTCTAGTGGTTGAGCATGGAAGTATCATATTTTATACGGTTGAAAAAAGACACTTGTCCATCAAGCTCAACCAAGGAAGGGAAGGGATCGGATGAGGAAGGGATTTAGGGGAAACAATTCTATATAACATAACCATCAATGTTCTTTATGTGTAAAAAAGCATCTAGACTCTTCTTGAAGCTCTCTGCTGTCCCTGCTGTGACCAGCGCCTGAGCTCAGCTATTCCACAGATTGACATCTTAAGTGCATCTTAATACATCCTTATTCCATATAAGTAATTGGACACAAGCTACATGTAGTACCAGGCACATCCACTACAGAAAGTATGGCAGTGTGCTTGCTGATAACTAGACCACTGCTCTTCTACTGATCGTCATGGCCCAGTCAGACAATTGGTTGGTGGGATTGCTGAGCGTCACGAGTCCATATGATGACTTGGTATCAGTGGTCCATGCATGAAATTGGAAGTGAAAGGACAATTTCATGCAACCGAATTAGGTCTGGAAAACTGGGTCCATGTGTCCCCCAAGCCTGGCTGATGTGAGTTTAGTTGAGTGTAGGCCGGTTTGGGCTGTCAAATTAGACCCAACCAACATTAAGGTGGCACCAATTCTTCAGTGATTCCTACCCCCTCTTCACAAGCCTTTGACATCCCATTCATCAGTCACCTGGTTACTCTCTACTTCATTCCTATTCAAATGAACGGGGCTAAGCTGCAACACCCAACATGGCCACTATACACTGTGTAGTGCTGTGCTCGAAAAGCCGTAAAGAAACCAAACGTTTTCGGAAAGTCAGTTGAGTGTAAAGATGTTGTCCCCTATTCTCGTTTTTTAAAATAAAAAAAAAAAATTGTATAAATTTGTGAAAGGAAAAAATTTTGAGTTTTGTTTGCGTCGTCTCGGTGATGTTCTTATCTCTTTGTTATTTGTTTCACTGTAATGTTTTGGAGGAGAGAATATTCCCATGATCGATAGATGGAAAAAATGTGCAGAGTGGGAACCCGGGGACATAGTTTAGAGATCAGCAGGTGCTTATCTTCTCCGGATTCTGAAATTCACACGTTTGGAGCCTCAGTGAGGCATTTCAATATCATGCTCCGCTTCCTGTGCCTGGTCCATAGTCGCTGACCTCCTTATTGTTCCAGGTCACTATCCCGCATGTGCGCTCCTCCACCAGGGATCCCGAGTGGCTTTTCACACTGGAAAATATGAGAAATGTAGCGACCGGGAGCCCCCGCTCTCAGCATGGGAATGTGATGTTTAATTTGTAGGTGGAAGGAACAGCTTTAGATTAAAGGGCTTAAATTTCTTCTTAAAGACCCCCGCTGAGGCTCACAGGAACCATGGCGGGGCGGTAGATCCTCTCTGCTCAGGGATCTTTCATTTTGTAAAATTGTTGCATTTTTTGGAGGTATTTTTTTGAAATTATAATTCGTTTTTTGTAAATTTCTAGTTTTGACAGTCTCCCAACTTTTATGATGGCCAAAGAAGGACAAAATTTGGGGTCCGATCAGACGAAAAATTTTTGATTTACAAGCCCCACTTTAAAGCCACCTTCTAACCCAGTAACTTATTGCTCCCTACTCTGTCACAGCTTTGGTTCGTATCGGTGTTCAGTGGACACCAATACAGTAGATGGAAGTAGGAGACATCTAGATTAACAATGTAGCTTCCCAGCAGGGTACCCTGAGCAGGAAGAATCAGGGGGCCTGGAGCAGAAGCTCCAATGAGTATGCAATTCTACTCACACCTGCTGACTACTCTTGCATCCAAGGATGAGTCTCTTTAAAATATCACTGAGCGCTGCACATCCTGGGCTGCCTGGGACTGCAGGCGGAGGTCCTGTCTGGTGAACTCTGGGCTGATGGCCTGGGTGCCCACAGAAAAGGCTCTGAGTGGCCATAGATCTGCCACCACTGCCCGGGCCCTAGGGGGCCCCTTGATGTATTATCAGCCCTTTTCTGTAGCCCCTACACTTAGAATGCGCTCCTTTTCTCTAGACTCCCATTTAGAAACGCCTCTTTTGTGTAGCACCCCACTCTATTATGGCCACATTTTTTGTAGCCACGAGTTCATGATGCCTCCCTTTCTGTTAGATGATCCAAATTGATTCTCAGGACTAGAGATGAGCGGACCTGAATTACGGGTTCAGGTAGGTCCTGCACAACCTGAGCATATTGCCGGCTTTGCAGCCAATCCTGCAAATTGATGCTACTAGCCATGGCTATGATTGGCCAGTTTCCCACTGACCAATCACAGCTATGGCTAGTCGTTAGGGGTGTCAATTTGCCGGATTGGCTGCTAATCCGGCAATATGGCCGGGTTGCGCAGGGTGCACAAGAACCCCGCTCATCTCTGCTCAGGACCTACCTCCCTATTTCTGGGATTATGCGACAGACCCGAAAATTTCAGACTCTTAGGCCAAGGCTTAGTCTAGTGTAAGCCATAAATAGTGGATAATAGGTGGAGGTCCATCTCCTAGCACCTTGTAGATCAATTCAAAAGAATTTTTTTGGATTAAAATATTATATATTTCGGGGCGGTGCTAATTGATGGTGCGGTCTTAGTACCTTCACAGTGTAGCATGATAGTACAGCGCTGAATCAAGGCTTTTCCGAGAAATTTCATGTTACTTTTTATTTCATTTTTAAGAAGTTCTAAATGTTTCCATTAGACTTTATGTATACTTTTTGAAAACCCCTAAAAATAATCTTAATAGAAAAAATATATATATTTAAAAATGTTGTACGCACTGCCTATAGGCAAGGAGAGCTCTAGCCACAAGCGGCAGGATCTGTCCTGGTCACGTGACCGGTAGGCGGCTAATTACATTATCGTTATCTGAGCCCACACCTGTCTCGTTGTCACATGACCAGGAGAGATTTAGATCTTTGATAATCAAACAATTGACGGAACGTCGCAGAGATCTTGAAAACTGAATTGATGCGGAAAGTGAATTGTAAATTTAGTGAATTGGAATAAATGTAACAATCTCTTTATTTTCTGATAGCGGAATGCCCTTTTAATCTTAAAGGCGCACACTGTCGCTCATCTATGTGTCATTGTTGTGTCCAGCACGTGCAGGGTGGAGATAAGAGGACGCCTCTCGGCTCGCCTCAGATTTATGACTAGACTCCATTTCCTGGATGGTAATTGGATGACATTCCTACTTTTCCAAACTACTCAGCTGTTAAACAATGGCGTGTCACATTTCACATGAAGACATCTTGTAGCGTCTCCTTTGTTCGCAAACGCTCCTGCTTGTCCCTGCATGGTAAACATCTCCCAATGCTAAATAGCCATCTTCCTCCTTCTGGGGTGCTGTCACCCAGCTTTTCCAGACTCCTTAAAAGGAATCTTTTACCACCTCCATCAACTCCTTGAAGGACTTGTCCCACCACACCAGCTTGTTCCATACCGTGTGGTTCTGTTCGCAGAAGAAAGCTGGCATTATTTTCTGATGCTAGACTATCCAACCCAATGAAATCTTGCACCATACAACAACGAGTTCTGAATCTGCTGACTTTGGACCTCTTGGCTGTTCTACAACGCTGATGTCTTGGGCTAAGTAATGTGTGGTAGATAAGGGGCACCATGCAACGACCAGTTGTGGACCTCTTGGCCATCCTACTCCTTATAGAGAACTTTTCATCACATCCATAAACTTCAAGTCTACTTAAACGGCTTGTCCCACCTCATCAGCTTATACCATACCGCGTGGTTCTGTTTATAGAATAAAGTTGCCATGAATTCCTGATACTAGACTATCCTTCCCAATGAATTATTGCACCATTGGACCGTTTGGCTGTCCTACAATGCCCATGTCTGTGCTTAGTAGAAGATGTCTTCTGATGCTTTTGTTTATGGACCTCTTGGCCATCCTACTCAAAGAGAACCTTTCACCATGTCCATAAACTTCAAATCTACATAAAGGCTTGTCCCACCACATGGCAACTTTCTTCTATAAACAGAACCACATGGAAAGTTGCCATGATTTCCACCATACAACCACCATTTCTGGATATGTTGCATATGGACCTCTTGGCTGTCCTATAATGCCTACTACTGTGATGAGTAGAAGATGTCTTGGGCTGAGTAATGTGCGTGAGATCAGGGGCCCCATATAACGAGCAGTTCTGAATCTGCTGGTTTGGACCTCTTATAATTCATGGCTGCGTAGATGTCGTCTTGGGCCGAGTAGTATGTCGTAGATCATGGAGCCAAGGACTTCCTCACATCCACTGACCATAGAAATGAACAAAAAACTGGGCCAAATTTTCAATATTTCGGTTACAAAAATTGAGACTTGTAGAAGGTCCAGATAAATTCTACTTTTTAATTTCCAATACAATATAATTTTTAAAAAACTGGGGTTTTTTTTCGTGGTTTTGTGGTTGGAAATATTTGCATGCCTGGCATAACTGAGTGGAGGAGTAATCTTTTCGAACTAATTATGAGCAAGCGCAAAGGTAGAATCTTGGCTTTCATCGGAGTCATGAAAGACTCTATTCTTCCGACATAAATCCATCTAAATCCTGTGTGAAATGCTCACCGAGGACTTTAGTTGCTCTTCAGAGTAACAGATGTTTCACCTGGAAGATCAAGGATCGGCACTGCCGTTGTCCTGGCTATACCGGGTATCCTTACAGGGCATGCTGGGAAATGGAGTCTGGTGACAACTGTAAGTTAAAGGTTGTTCGAGAATGTCAAATTGTCTGTTGACTAGAAAATTCCTGGGAGCTAAAGGGTTAGTATTGGGGCTTTAAAAACTTTTGAGGGAACCTCGGTTTTTGAGTTCAGTATGGATCCTAAAAACTATAATTGTACCTCTAAATGTAGGCTATATTACTTCATAAGATCAATTTAAAGAGATTCTTCAAGATTGGAAAAAACTTTGGTTTCATCCAATCAAAAACAGGCCAGCACTTGACCTACTGGATCCACAAACAACGGGCATGTGTGATGCCGTTTGTAAGAAAGCATTAATGTTGTTCTAATCCTGGACAACCCCTTTAAATTTCATCAAACTTTTTGGATACCCAAATGATCAAATTCAAGTGGGCCTCCATGCCGCACTGCTGAAGGACCCATCACATTTATGAAAGTGTAGTGAGTTTTTATAATATGTCCTTGTTCTTCAAACACTTCTATGTAGTCCAGTCATGCCATCAGAGCCAATGCAACCCACTGAAGGCTTTCCACAGTGTATGTCTCTAGAAAGAATTCTCGGGAGGAGGTTTCCGAATGTTTTTCTTATCCAGCATTAAAGACTTGTTTCAGAAAGGGAGCCCTATTAAATATCAGGCAGATTCACCTCTCTCCAGGCGACTGGCTTGTGAGACCCTGGAGCGGGGGGGTTAGATCGGCCACTGGCTTGTGGGACCCTGGAGCGGGGGGGTTAGATCGGCCACTGGCTTGTGGGACCCTATGGGAGGGTCGGCCACTGGCCTGTGGGACCCCGGGGGAGGGTCGGCCACTGGCCTGTGGGACCCCGGGGGAGGGTCGGCCACTGGCCTGGGACCCCGGGGAGGTCGCACATGGCCTGTGGGACCCCGGGGGAGGGTCGGCCACTGGCCTGTGGGACCCCGGGGGAGGGTCGGCCACTGGCCTGTGGGACCCCGGGGGAGGGTCGGCCACTGGCCTGTGGGACCCTGGGTGGGGGGGGGACCATGGAGTTTTAAGTTGACAGTAATGGAGACTCAGATAAAACTTAATCATTGCCTAATATGAAAAACATCAAACCATAGCAACTAAATCCCCCTATTGGGGGGGGGGGGGCTTTACATATATAATAATAATTTTAAAAAAACCTACAAAACCTTTGGTAAAAAAAAAATCCTTTGTGGACAGCTTTAGGTGGCACACTTAACACTGGTGAAGAGCCAATCTTTTATATCCTCTAAATCTAAGTGAATCAGGACTCTGAGTTGGCATTTGTCTGGGGCATTCAGATGTTGCCAAGCACTACACAGGAGTTTAGTCTGGAATTAGTACGACCACAAAATCCCAAAGTCTTTAAGAAGAATGTATGAATGCTCCTACCAGATGGCATCCTGTAAGATTTGTGAGAAGGCATTTGGAAACCCCGATGGCTAGACGAACGTATGAAAAGACATGGGAATAAGAAAATGAGATCATTTTAGATATTTAGGTTTTTATGGTGCTTCCCCATCTCACCAGCCTGTCAGGACAAACCATGTTCAGGTGGACATCACTCGGGACCTACCTTATCGTAGATCGCACTGTGGTGGACTTGTGTAGAGATCCTCAGAGTCTAACTATAAAAAAAGGTAAAAAAAAACCCCTCTGTGTTCTGATTTAGAGGAGTTTCCCCCAAGAAAACCACATTTTATATTAGCAGTGCTTGAGGGACAATCTCGGAAGTCGGCAACTTTGTTAGGAGAGATCCACCAAGGAGGTTTGGGTAAACCAATGTGGACACCTGCAACAAAACCTAAAGCACAAGGTGTTTAATATTCATGCCAATGTATAGCCAATGTTTTTTCGGGTGGGGGATCACTAAAAGGATCCTCTGCCTCATGGCCTCTTGGGTGTCTTAGTTCTTCTACACCATTTTGGAAATATAGCCTAATATTTCTATAGGCTGATGGGTGTCTAAGCCACAAAATTGTGGAGCCAAATTTGGTAAAATTTGTGGTGGTTGCAGTTGCCATCTCGAGAACCATAAACTTCCGTCTCCAAGTAGAGAGGTCTAATTGCTACATTCGAAGAAGGAAACTGAATATTAGTTTCTTATTTTATTAATTTTTTCTGCAGGAAAAATATCTGGAGATTTTTATAGGGCCGTGATTGGTTTAGGAACTGGTTATTGCCCATGTGGCTTCATTTACATAGAGTGGTTTATGCTCCTGTGTGGTGGCTAATCCTTCAACCAAGCCATACAGTTGACATTTCTTGCCAATCGAATGTCCTCTCTACATTTGGCAATGTGGTGCCTTGTTACAGTTTTTTTTCCAGGGTGTCCAAGGGTTTTTTTTAGGCAATTTAGTGGTCACTGGAAATGTAAAATTAATAAAAAGTCTGCCTTGTCCACCACCATTGCTCTGTTCCCGTGCCAAGGCCCCTGTTCCCTCTGTTTCTGGTCTTAGCTGGACCATAAGTGGTAAGGCTCTCGATACGAAGGCAATGTGGTGCCATGTTAGTTTTTTTTCCAGGGTGTCCAAGGGTTTTTTAGGCAATTTAGTGGTGACTAGAAATGTAAAAGTAATAAAAAAGTAATAGCTGGACCATAAGTGGTAAGGCTCTCGATACTACTGTGGTCGATGTTCAAGAAGGATGATGTATCGGCAGTGGTGTCTCAGCACGAGTCGCCAATGAGGCCGATGATCACCTGCCAACCTCCAGGGAGCCTTAACAATTCCATCCCACCCCACCGTTGTCTTCATAGTAGCCATCAGAGGGTTTAGCCTGGAAAACCTTGTCAACACAACTGACTCAACGACTCAACTTGGAGATGACTAATGTATTGGGCACTCCATGTGCTTAGATCAGATTTCATTTTCCGTCACCAGGGTTTGTTTTGGGTACAGTACAAGTAGATAGAAACAAGTTCTCAGGTCAAATATGCCCCAAAAACTATCTATTGGTATAATTCTACGAAAGAGAATGATGTGGGTGTGGTTTTCCTCATCCCATCCTGGAAAACTTAGCATATTTTCCCAGAATCCCCATAGTGGAGCATCCATGGCTATAAGACTCCACACACCTACACGGTGGCCTTAATTGGCAGTCTCCGTAAGGAGAACTCTTAAGTCCCGACCAATATGTCTGACATTCACGTGCCTAAAACGGTTGTTACCACGCAAATTGTAAAGAGGTCACAAGTGCCTGAGGAACCTACCAATCCCTATGTTTTTATGTTATAGGCTCAGGTTGTCCAGGTCCTGTCCAGGGCCGGTTTTAGAAAAAGTGGGGCCCTGTTCAAAACTAAAAGTGGTGCCCACAAAATAATTAGCCCTGCCCAATAATAACACTTTGCAGTTACACACAGTAGTAGGTAAGTATCTGTAATATGGGGCTGTAGGAGAATCTTATAGGAGATAGATGGATGATAGAAGATACTTATGAAAGATGATAAAGATTTATAGATTATATATTGATAGTGATATAGATGAAAGGAGATAGATATGACAGATGGATACAGTAGAAGAGAGCTAAAAGAATGATTGGTAGATGGATAGATAATAGATAGGAGATGGATAACTAGACGGATAGATGATAGATACAAGGGGTGTTAATAGAGCAATAGATCCTCTGGCCACAAAAGTCCATATTCTGGGGGCCCTCTTAAGACAAGGGGCCCAAGGCAAGAGCCCAGTTTGCCGCCCCCCTAACGCCGGCCCTGGTCCTATCCTAGACTTTGCGATGAGGCCCGAGAGCTTCAGATTCTTCCTTTGATGGCAAATCTTTCACACCCGATATTGTCAATTACGTTAAGTTTCAGGACTCTCTTTTTGTTTGAGAAGGTATAAAAATTTTGGTTTTGGTGGAGAGAAACCTTTTTATTTTTGTTAATAGTCTCTGAAAAAACCTGAACAAAAATGAAGTTTAGCCCCTGTGAAGAACTCTTGTTCCACCGGGGGCCAATCAAAGATGGCTGAATCACTTCAAAGAGACCTTCTTTTTCGACAGTCTCATAAATCTTACTTCTAAGTATCGGGCTCGGGCGGCCAAGTTTCTCTCGGTCAGCCCACACTGTGGGTAGCACAAGCTTGTTTTTGTCTGGACTATGTGCACCGAGGGGCTGTGTATTTAAGATATTTCTGTGAGGGAGTGCTCCGGCTTTGAAAAGGATTCCAAAATTTCCCTTGTACTTGGTTAAGATCTTGTGCTTGATACTTTGGCAGAAAAAAAAAATCTTTTTACTTCAAGAGGCCCAACAAGTCTTTTCATGTCTTTTCTTCGCCGTTTCTTATTTACAGTGTGAGGCTGCATTGTTCGCTGTGGTATTTGGTGGTTAGAGACTTCTGTTTGTCTTTTGTAATTTTGAAGTCGATCTGATAAAAGAACGTGCCGGAATCTCAGACTTTGCCCGTCTAGGTTTGAGGTTTTTGCCTTCAAAAAGATTTTATGACCAATTATTTTTTGGTCTTGTGTGCCTGTTTCATAAACTGATAACTAGTGTTTTTTTTTTTTTAATTTAAATGTTTTTTTTTGTGTTTTTTTTTCTATTTAACACTAGAAATCTTTTTGTAATACTAGAAAATCTCCTTTTAAATTGCAATTATTACTGCGGATTAGAATGGGAAGGTTTTTTCATGACAATTTTTTTTATTTGGACTATATGTCATTAATCTTTTGGATTTTTTTTTTTTCCCCTGGGTGCCCTTTGATGGGTGAATGGAGTCCTGTACTATTTTTTTTTTTTTCATGTATCCTGACCTACATGCAACTGTGTGAATAAGCTCTTAGATTTTTAAAAAAATAATAATATTTTCTGGGACAGGAAGCAAAAATATTTGCCCGTCAGAATCTAGCATAAAAATCCATCATGATAAACCAGGGACACTTACTCATAGATCCAGGCATCGGGACTGTGGGAATCTACTTATGTGTGTTATCCATGGCCTCCTTCCTTCTAAAATCAACTTTTAAAATGATGCTAATGAGCTAGAAGGCATCTAGGGGATGTTACCAAAGCCCCTCTGTGCTGTAGATTCTGTCAGCTCCACAGAGATGAACAGGGCACCCGGCCATGCAGGACTAGCTGCTCCGCTCATCTCTGGGAGTGACGAGGGTCAGACATCGGTACATCGGATCACCCCTGCTCTTGTGATCTGTAAGGGTCTCATCACTGAGACACACACCGATCAGTAAGTAAGGCCCTATCCTGTGGGAAGGGCCTATTTTGCTTTGTGGGAAAACCCATTAAGACCGTAATACAGTAGAAAACTTACATTCTATAATAATTCCTTTATTTATATAGCGCACACAGATTACGCAGGGCTGCACAGATCTTGCCAAATCAGTCCCTGTCCCCAATGGGGCTCACAATCTAATCAACCTAACAGTATGTTTTGGAGTGTGGGAGGAAACCGGAGGACCCGGAGGAAACCCACGAAAACACGGAGAGAATGTACAAACTCTTTGCAGATGTTGATTCTGGGTGGGACTTGAACCCAGGACTCCAGTGCTGCAAGGCTGTAGTGCTCACCACTCAGCCACCGTGCTGCCAATTATCTCATCCATTTTCTATTAAGTAAAGGAATTATTTATTATATAGCGCACACAGATTATACAGCGCTGCTCTGAGTTTGCCAAACCAGTCCCTGTCCCCAATGGGGCTCACTATCTTATCACCCTACCAGTATGTTTTGGAGTGTGGGAGGAAACCAGAGGACCTGAAGGAAACCCACGCAAACATGGAGAGAACATACAAACTCTTCGCAGATGTTGACCCTGGGACTTGAACTTAGGAAGCCAGCGCTGCAAGGCTGTAGTGCTAACCACTAAGCCACCGTGCTGCCCCTTCTACATAGTAAATCCAGAAATGGTCCGAGCATAGAAAGTTCTATCTTATATGAAGGGTTAATGATGGAGGAGGAATGTCAGGGATGTGTCATAACCGCAAATTCGTTTATCCAGCAGAATGCGACTGACGAGACGCGTCTGGTGCTCGGCTCCTTGCATTACTCCCTGGTCCTCTGCTCTAGTCAGGCCCAAGGAATCTGCAAGTCTCGCTCAGATGTAGCAGTGCCGAGTTGGTCGGTCATTGTTTTGAATCTAGATGGTAAAATCTCCACCGATTGAGACGGATGTGCCGTGCTGTTAATTGGGGTCTATCGTTTCCTGTGTCCACCATTTTCTTCCTGGGAGAGATTGTAGTCGTAGTCTTGGCCTTAAAATCAAGTCTGATTGGAGGAGAGATGAGAGGAGAAGCCGCGCCGGTTTAGTGCTGTGGTCCCTGCTCTCTAGCACCCCCGACCTACACACATGGAATTGCACCCATTTAGGATTGTACTGTAACTTTTCCAATATACTTTTTGTATCACTTCCTCAAAGTTTTCTAGATCTCAGCTTGCTGTCGTTCAACAGGAAGCTTCAGTGTTTACTTCCTGTGGATAAACACCGGTCGTAGGTAATGTGATGTCACACAGGTGCACGGCTTGTTATAACACACAGCTCATTACTCTCTGTGATATAATAAGTAGTGTAACATCACATGACCAAGGATATAACGAGCCGTGCACCTGTGTGACATCACATGACCGGGGATATAACGAGCTGTGCACCTGTGTGACATCACATGACCAGGGATGTAACGAGCCGTGCACCTGTGTGACATCACATGACCAGATAACGAGCCGTGCACCGTGTGACATCACATGACCATGGATAACGGCCTGTGCACCTGTGTGACATCACATGACCAGGGATGTAACGAGCCGTGCACCTGTGTGACATCACATGACCAGGGATGTAACGAGCCGTGCACCTGTGTCACATCACATGACCAGGGATGTAACGAGCCGTGCACCTGTGACATCACATGACCAGGGATATAACAAGCCGTGCACCTGTGTGACATCACATGACCAGGGATAGAATGAGCTGTGCATTTGTGTGACAACTCATGACCAGGGATATAACAAGCCTTGCACCTGTGTGACATCACCTGTCCAGGGACTGATGTTTACCCCAAAGAATCTATCTTGTACGTAACCCAGAGACTGCCTGTATATGACAGAATTTTCTGCCTTTTAGTCAAAATTTTTGAAATGTAGATTACAGACTCCGCAGCCGTTGTGAAGGGGGCATGGTTCTCTTGATTACTTTGGGCCCCAGCAGTTGGAATCCCTTCTCCTCAACCGTCACTTTAAGAAAAGGAAAATCCCTTTAAAGGAATATTGTGTCACAATGTTCATGTATTTGTATCACTCACCTCATCAAGTGTTTGCTTGCTCATTTTAGATGGATCCTGTGACCTCTTCACTGCTGCCAAGCACAGCACCACATATTGTATAGTGGCCACGTGCGGTATTGCAGTTCAGCCAAATTCACATGAGTAGGACTGAGCTCCGAATTAGCCATGTGACTCTTATTTTATGCCAACAATATTTTTTTAATCTTTTTTTTTTGGAAATATTAATAAATTCATCAGTGTGTGGGAGCAAAATCCCGCTTTGAGCTTTGCTATAAATAACAGGTCGACTGTTCTTGAGGTTGTCTACGGTTCCTGATTATTGTCTGGTTATTCGCTTTTCTTTTCCTGTAAATCACCATAGTAACCGGGTGATGTGTTTTTCCGAAGTACAAAGCTCTGCGTTTCATTTCTGGTATTCGCCTCTTGTGCCGGTCACTAGTCGTTCCGATGTCTCCGATATGACCGCTCTGTGTAATGACTCCATGTCTTGCTTGTGTTGCAGGTAGCGGGGACATCCGTTGGATCGCGCTGGGTATGGACGACTATCCCGACACTTGGAGGACAAAAGTAGTTTGTGGCGAGAGATTCAAAGCAAAAATAAAGTGAGAGGGGTGAGGGCTGCCCTTGGTGGGGGGCATCCACGACAGCGGCCTAAGCCATGCCTTTCATACCGAAGCTCAAGCTACGGAGGACCAAGAGATACAATGTCTTAAACAAGAACTGTTTTCTCAGTCGCATCCGGCTGCTGAACAATTCCGAGATCGAGTGCACACTCAACGTGGACAGCACCGGGTTGGAATGTCTCGAGGCCGTGGCCCTAAGACTGGAACTTTGCGAGGTAAGGGCTTCCAGAACTTTTCCAAAATTTTTGTTAACTTTGCCCACCATAAAGTTGAGTCACTTTACCGCGCATGCGCCCGGTGTTTAGAGCATGCGCAGTGATGTGAGGTCAGTGGCTTAACTAGAAGCTGATGGGCCCCAGTGCAAAGTCTGTGCCAGGCCCCGGACTATAATGTATGGTTTATAGTACTAGTCTTCTCATATGGGAAAGTGACACCATAAGGGCCCCCTAAACCTCTTGGGCCCAGGTGCGACCGCAACCTCTGCACCCCCTAAAGTTACGCCCCTGTGTGAGGTTTTGCGGACGTCGCTGTGCGGAAGTGCACGTGACTTTACCAACTTGACTCTACATAACGTTACCCAAGACACAGGAAAGATGCAAAGATTTGGGACCCTAAAACTTGGCTCCGTGGCTGGGCATTTAGGGGCCCCAAATCTACTGATGGGTTTCCTTAAAATGTGGATTTTGGAATTTATAGGTTGGTAGCCATGTTCCTGACAAATGGCCAAAACCAGATTTTTGGCCTTCAACAAGATTTGCCACTGGTCACTTTATTTGGGGGAAGGAGCAGGGGGGTTCTGGAGAAGTTTTTGGTGCTTTTCCTAAAATCTGACTCATTTAAATGTTATATGTCCAGGACCAAGTTCAAATAGAAAACGGTGGCAGGTAGGTCTCAAACTATTTGGGTTGTTGTAAGTGGCAAGGAAATCAAAATCTATTGTGGTGAACCAAGGACACTTACTCATAGATCCAGGCACTGTGACTTCTTATATTTGTTATCCATTGGCCTGTTGCCTTCTAAAATCAACTTTTATAATTTTGCTAATTAACCTGAAGGGCTCTGGTGGGTGTTTACAGAGCTCCGCAGTGCTGTTACAATGAGAAGACCAGGTCACGCTGCACTGCCTGCTACTGCTAGTTTACACCGGTAGATAAGGAGGGAGAGAGCAGGCGGTTAGGTGAGACATGTTCCGCAAATTGTAACAGCCTGTGAATCTGCAGCACTGAGGGTCCCCAGTAGATAATTTAACAGCAGGTTTAGGATCAGGGGGTCCACGGTCTTTATTCTAGCGATACAAACCTCTTAAAGAGGACCTTTCACTGCTTACACCCACTCCGATTCTTTGCAGCTATAATAGGTGTACAGTTATAATTTCCTCTCATCCCCCAAAGTTCCCTGATGTTGTTTAGAATTTGCATCCAATCTCCTGATTATGGTCTTAAGGGTTTTAAGTTGGAGAATACAGCCTAGCTCCACCCATTTGACAGAAGAGAGCCTAATTAGCATATCCGTGTCAAAGCTTACACTTATTGCTCAGGAATGGGGGGGGGGGGGTAGGGCGCGAGAGAATAAAAATCCAATTGTGCCGGAATAAGTGGAGCGGCAACTATTAATCAGCACAAAGTCAGAGTGTTCTTTAAGAATATTTTTAGTGCATCCCTTTAAGAATGTGGTATAAGGGAGTAGGTGTTTTTGGACGTAGTATTTTGAGCGCTTGTACGTGAACAATGCTTAGCAGATCTATCATTTTCACGTTGCCTTCTCGCCACAAGCGGAGCCCATTATAGTCCACTTCCTCCCTGTGAAAAAATAGTCCGGACAATGGCAATAAAATTCCGCTGGGCGGCTCCGGAGTCTCAAATAGCACAAAAACACAAACCGCTATTTGTTTCCAGTTTTAGATTATTTGCCGACCTGCCGTGACCTTTTTCGGGTTTAAACTTTTGCATAAAGCACTTTCTACAATGAGTCATGGTGGCTTGTCGCTTGGCGGAGCTTTTACTGATCTTAAAGGGGTTGGAAAGGGTTAAAAAAAATTGTTTTTTTTTTCCATTGTCAAAAACAGCACTAGAAAACTCCACTGGTTGTCTGTGGTACTGCAGCTCTGTCAATGAAGGAGCCTTCTCTTCACTGAAAATCCGGATCAGGCATATTGTGATCCAACACCCCCATCCTTCTCTCCTCTAAAATTTACCATATATGTCTCCCTAGATGGTAGGGGTAGGCAGATATTGAGTCCTGCTCCTTAATTTTGAATCCCACCTTCAATTGTTGCCAGTATATATATAGAGCCCCGTCTCCTAATTGTGGGCAGTATATATAGAGCTCCGCCCCCTAATTGTGGGCAGTATATATAGAGCTCCGCCCCCTAACTGTTGCCAGTATTTTTGAAACTTGCCTACCCGATTGTGACCCGTATTTTTGAAACTCTCTTCCCGTATTGTGTTCAGTGATCTCTGAGCTCCGCCCCCATAATTGTGACCAGTATTTTTGAACCTTATTTTTAAGACCTGCCCTGCCCACCAATTGGGGCCTGTAGTCTTTGAGCTCCGCCTCCTATTTTCAGCCAGTATTTTTAGCTCCTCCCCTCCCCCAATTGTGGCCAGTATTTTTACTCCCTCACCTCCCCCAATTGTGGCCAGTATTTTTACTCCCTCACCTCTCCCAATTGTGGCCAGTATTTTTACTCCCTCACCTCTGCCCCAATTGTGGCCAGTATTTTTAGCTTCACCTCTGCCCCAATTGTGACCTATATTTTTAGCTCCTCCCTCAATTGTGGCCTATATTTTTAGCTCCTCCCTCAATTGTGGCCTATATTTTTAGCCCCACCCCTCCCCCAATTGTGGTCTATATTTGTAAATTCCTTTTGGACCTCTGATATGTGGTTCTGTTCAGAATCTTCTCTATAATATGTGATAGTCTGCCACCTATGTGTATAGGGATATTGCTATATTTCTCCATCATGGTGTATAATGATGTTATAATCCTCTCTAGTGCCCCGGGCCTAAACCAATGGATCATCTTGGAGATGGGCGGGTCGATCTGATGTAGCACTCACAGCCACGGGATCCTATCTCCATGGCATCAGACGAGTTTACAATAAAATGTCAGAAACTGGCTTAAAAGGGCTTTGGAAATATAAGACACTCATCTCATAAACTTTTGTCAGCAATTTTTTTTTTTTTTGCTTTCTAAGAATGCGGATTTACTGTAACTTTTGGCTTTAGCTTTGGGGGGAGTGTAATCACTTTTAGCCTATTTCCAGACATATCTTTCCTGTTTCATAATAATGTGTCATTTTCGAAAGAATTTAGCTTCCATCTCTATGCAAATTAGCTTTTTGGTGCATTAGGGGCGGAGTCATGCCTTCTAGTGCACCTATTTCAACTTTCTATAACTTCTATAAAAGATGTGTACTGTATAAAAGGCTGTTACTGGGAAGTAATGGGAAGCATATAAGGAATAAAATGGCTTATGAGCAAGTGCGGCCCCGCCCCAAGTGCACTGAGAGTCTAATTTACATAAATATAAAAATTTAATTATCTGAAAAACTGCACATTGTTGGAAATCTGTAAAGCTATATTCGGAAAGCTTATGAAGTGCTTTACACAATGTAGGTTTTACTTGTACCATGATTTTTTTAGGTGAGAGAATCCCTTTAAGGAATTTAAAGGGGATATTTTACAACAACAACTTCTATGATAAATGGCACTTAAACCAATGCTCAGTTTGCAGTTCTCCTTTTGTAGTATTTTATAAAATCTGTTATCAAGGGAAATTATGGTTTCCGTCTCGTATCACCCCCCCCCCCCTTCTCCCATTTCCGAAATATCTCCAGCTTGTAATTAGCAGCTATGTCTTACATTATGTCGCTGCAATTACCGAAGGCAGATCACGGTATGGGAAGCCATGAGTAGCACTTGCGTGTCCCACACACCATGTTGTTTCGTTAATAGAAGCGCGCCTACTCACCCCGGCCAATCATCTGCCGCACGTCTGGCGGGGAGTCAAGCAAGCTGCGAGGGGTGACCGTTCTGCCGTTACAATCGGGAGCTGATTGCACGCTGATGTCAGGGCTGCCCCATTGAAATACGAAAATCATACGCAAGGTTAGGGCCAGTTCACACCTCTGTTATGTCATTGGCTCATTTTATCATTGATTTTGAACCAAAACCTGGAGTGCCGACTATAAGTTATAATGGGATCACTGATGGGGGAAGGGGTTTCGGGCATCGTCCCCTCTTATGGCTTCAAACCCCCCATTATTGCCCCCCCCACATGCTTCTCACTATCCCCAACTCTCTATCTCTTTGCCTCCATTGCTGCTGTGTTTTTCACTATGTCTTCTCTATCACATTGACCCCCTCTCTGTGCCCATCTCCATGCTCCGCTCTCTCTTTATATTGCCCCCTCCTTATCTTTCTGTGTCCCCATTTCTCTAGGTTTCACAATTGTATTACTTTTTGACTCCTCGGAGGCCTTCAATGTTGGATCCTCGGGGGCGGAGCTAGCAAAAGTCAAGATTTTGATAACAATTAGGTTTTTGCTTAACTGAATGGGTGAAGTGATTTGATTCCATACCCTACAATAAGGGAATGTTCACATAGACGTATTCATTCAGAATATGACTCCCGCTGAGAGAGTACACCATAGGTAAAGAAAATCCATGGGGGCCAATCCTAGGTGGGAATCAGATTCTATGGGGCACATTTACTTACCCGTCCCGTTGACCCCGCTGATCCGGAATGTCCAACTAGGATACAGAGCTGCCGCGATTCACTAAGATCGTGCGTCCAAGTTCCTGCATGTGTCGCTTTCCCACTCAGGTCCGCAGGAGTTCACCTTCTTCTTCCCGGTGCATGTAAGTGCTGATCCTGCGACACAAATTCCACGGTTTGTCCGAATCAGTTGAGTTGTCCGTCGTCCGCACCCCCCCGATTTGTGTCGCATGCAAGCCGATGCAACACAATCCAATCACGTGTGCCAAAAACTCCTGTGCAAATCGGAAAATTTCGCGAAACCAGACGGAAATGCGTCCGACGGACCCTTAGTAAATGTGCCCCTATGTGTCTAAGAGTCTGTGTGAACATTCTCTTATTGTAGGGTATGAAATTGCAGGGTATGGGTATGAAATTGAGATGTGAACTTTCACTAATTTGTATACTTCCTCAGTTATTCCTCCTGGAAATCACTTTCATTACTGTTACAATGCACAACATTTACTTACCATGATACATTTTCACCTGGGGTGGGCACCTGCCTACTGAGACCTTCCCAAATGGTGGTGACCTGGTCAAGTTTTTTGTAGGAAGGTAGACTTTGGGCAAGGGAAATTGTAAGTCAATGTTTTTAACTCTTTCCAGGAAGAATAACAGAGGTTATGGCTCGGTGTTAGAAATTATATTTTCTTGCCATGCAATCGCAGGAGTGAAGTTTGTTTAATGTGACAGAACATTTGACAGTTTGCATTGCCAGGCCGGCTCCTGGCGCTGCGGATAATGATGCCAATGGGGACCCTGCCAGCAGAGAGCTACCGACTACGGAAAACTTTATATTACGTAGAGAGAAGAATTTCAATCTCTGGAGAAGTGTTACAGTGGAGGGCATCCAAGAAGCAACACGTCAGTCTTCAAGTGGACCTCGCGCGTCTTCTCACGCTCCTGCGTCATCTATTCGTCATTGTTTCTCTGTTATTCCACCTAGAAACTTAGGAATAAACCGACAACCGGGTGTCGCCAATCTTCGTTGTCAAATGAGGAGAGGGCTGTCCTGTAAACTGCACGTTCTGACACTGTCCAATCCGCTTTGAATCTGTAGAGCCACACCTCCTTGGTAAGTGGGTGGGGTAATGTAACGCCCATTTGTCAGTTGATTCCTTAATTTCCTGGTGGAATAATAGAGAAACAAGCAGACAAATGGGTGTTACCGTTCCCCCTTGTCAAGAGGGTGCGACTTTATAATGTCACACTTGTAGTGAGTGTCCGAACATGATCCTTACTAGGTGACAGACCCTTTTCTTTTCACTAGGGAATTGGTGACACCCAGTTGTCAGTTTATAGGGACACCTCCCCTTCTTTTTTGACAAAGGGGAAGGGTTATTTCCAGTAGTCGGTTGATTCATCCATTTCCTGGAGGAATAATTTCCTGATTATATCTTATATCCAATTTAGAATTGAATTGACACTGAACATTTATAGTACGTGCACACTCGGCCAGACTGAGCATGCATGTAAATAGTAGAGTCAGGAGGAATAACTTTGAGTCATATTAGCTCCGTTTTGAATCTACATAGAAAACTTTTGAGTACATTGATCTGTTAACGCTACTAACATCTCCTAGTTCAGCTGTCACCCAGCTTTCCTGCAACCCTGAATGTGAAATACAGCTACAGTGGTGACTGGAGCAGCAGAACTAGCGGCCTCTTGGTAATGGGAATGTATTACGCCTATTGAGGTTTATTTTTGTCTTTTTGCTAGACTCGTTATTTTGGACTATGGTTTCTCGGGAAGTCTCATCAGGCGCGGTGGGTGGAGCTGGAGAAATCGCTGAAGAAGCAGCTGGACAAGTTCTCCATAGAACCCCTGCTGTATTTTGGGGTCATGTTCTATGTGCCAAGCGTTTCCTGTCTGAACCAGAGCATCACCAGGTGGGTCCCTGTCTCCTCACATCTCTATTGTCTTAAAGAGAATCCATCACCAGGTTTTACCCCACTAAACTAGTAGTCCTTAATTTAGGATATTTTCACATGAGATGAGTCAAGTTTAGTGGTTGCTGGGTGTGTCACTTTAGAAGCCCCTATCATCTGTTCTATAGCACTTAGAAACATGTATTTGTGTTATTTTAAAGATAAAGATCTCCTCTTTAAAATCACATCAGACTTATGACTTTGTGAGCTACAGAACCAGAGATGGAGGTTATGAACCATAAGCTATATGCATATAAAGTGAAATATGATATTCTTATCTTTAATATGACACCACCAGCCTGTTTATAGGTGCTATAGAACCAAAGATAAGGTGCTTCTGAAGTGCCAACAGCTCTGCAACCACTAAACTTGATTCATCTCATGGGAAAATTAGGTGAGAAGAGTCATACTTGCTTGACTTCGGAGGAGATTTTTTTTTTAGAGGTAAACAGGTGAGATTTTGCATAAATGAGAGGGAATTTCGTTCCCTTCCTGAGGGGACTGGTAGTTTATTGGGGTAAAACCTGATAAAAGTTTCCCTTTAAAGGGCCAAGCACCTATTTACTACACGTTGAACGTGTAAGGGTGAATTTTCTCATAGGCTGCGGTTTACGCTTCCATAATTCACCATTTTATAATCCATTTTGGGCGAAAAAAAAGCCTTGTAATTAACATAAAATGTCACGGTCTGATAATTTATTTATGCTTGTGACTCGTCTCTAATCTTGTGTCATCTGACATTTGTTATATGAATGACTTTAGGCATTTGAGGCCACAAAAAGTGACTACTACATTTTATAAAGAGGTCTTAAAGTAACACTGTTTTTGTTGCCCATTTCATCCAATCACAGCACAGCTTTTATTTGTTGGGTCTACTCTGGTAAAGTGAAAGCTGGGCTGTGATGGCTGTGATATGGGCAACAACGGTTCTGCTCTATATAAATCTGCCCCAAAGTGTATTTCAAAATGTAGTAAAACTGAATGTTTTTACTTGTGGTGGCCCCACAGAACCCTTACTATGTGGAACATAACCAATGTCAGATGAGGTTAGATAACAGAGACGTGATATGTAAGTAAGTCTTTGTGAATGACTTCGGGCCTAGGAGGGGGCCACAAGTGAATCATCATCGAGGTTTACTACATTTTTGAAGTTTTTTGCGAGCGATGAAGTAAAACAGTCTGTATTAGCCTTAGCATCCAATCACATTGCAGCTTTCATTTTACCAGAGCAGAATACAGAATGAAAACTCTGCTACGATTGGTTGCTGACAGTCCTTCTCATACACAGCTTCCTAAATCTCTACATAACTTTGGTTTAACTTAAACTTTCAAAAATTTGGCATGGTTCCCACAAGAGAGCTGCGCTTGGCTTCTTTTTTGCAGCATGTCGAAGGTATATGCCAGATATAACAATTGTATGGCATATAATGTGCCTTAAACACAAGCAAAGTGTCCAAGAGTCCAGTGTATTGAGGAGCCTCATAGCTCAATGTGTAATTGTTTGATCCCATGACTTCTCAGAAGACACATTCAAGTACACGGCGTAGGGCTGCAGTACCAAATGCAACCACACGGAAGAGGGGGCGCTGTGTTTGGTGCCAAATCCTTTTCACTTGCGCTTGATTTAGGACTGTCTGGATCATCCATTCTCAATCCATACCAGGTCAACATCTGCAAAGAGTTTGTATGTTCTATCCAAGTTTGTGTGGGTTTCCTCTGGGTCCTCCCGTTTCCGCCCACACTCCAAAACATACTGGTAGGTTGATTAGATTGTGAGCCCCATTGGGACAGGGACCAATTTGGCAAGTTCTGTGCAGCGCTGCGGAATCTGTGTGCGCTATATAAATAAAGAATTAATATTAATTCTAAAAAGGAACCTTCCTTCCTTAAAGGGGTAGCCCACCTCACAATGTGGTGATATATTGCTTCAAAATGGTCGGAATCTAACTTAAGCGACCCCTTTTCTTTTTAGGGAATAATTTCCTGCTGGCACTTTGCATACAACACACGTCGTCATACATTGTATAGTGGCCAGGCTTGGTATTGCACTCCACCCCATTCACTATAATTCAACTAAAGCTGTATTTGTACGAATACTAATCTCCGACGCCAATTTCTGTAAAACCCCTTTAATTTGATTATCTGTCATCCTTAACGTATTGTGCTTTTCTTTTTTTTTTTTTTTTTGCTTTTTGTTTTCCTTGTTTTTTGTTTTTGTTTTTTTTTTGTTCTTTTTATAAAACCTTGAAGAATAACATATAAGAATCTCGATTTATCTTGTTATAATAAGCCAGAATAGACAATTTTTCTGTCGCTACTTTGCAGTAACAATACTGGGACGCCTCCTCCGCTGCATTCCTGCGCCGCTGACCTTGGTGGATTCTTCTGTAGACCTTGAGATGTGTATTTGTTGCATTGTTATCGTTGTGATGTTTACGTCTTTCCTGAAGCGGCTCATATATTCTCTGAATAATGTTAACTGAAAAGGTCAGTCGGAATAATGTCCAGGAGCGCCAACGTGTTACACAAGCGTCAGCAGCTACTATCTGCGATCCACCGGAACACCTAGACGGGCAACAATGGTGTGTCCAGGTGCATGCTGGGAAATTAACAACAGGACTTTAGTGGCAGCTGCTGGTAAGAGTTTGTGAGCATTAGTAGCGACCGTCAACGGTGGTCTGCAAGCAGTCTGTCGACTTTGGATGAAAGTCCTGGTGCAACCTGGAAGTTAACAATTAGCACCAAGCATTAACATTTATGTAATGGCACATTACTTTCCGAGGTTTTGGGACCCCTAAAATCGCAGCACGTCTTTGTAAAGCCGGGTTTAAGGTTGTAAACCCTTTTACTTTACAGCTGATGGTTGTCAAGTTTACAGAGGGGAAAGATGGTTTCTATTTGCTTTGGACCCCCAGGTCATGCACCTTTTGCATAGCCAAGCCAAGATCCGTATACCTTACTTCGCTGTGCATGCTGTGAACATCATTAGGCACAGTTAAAGGGGTTGGCCACTAATGACAAATTTTACGGCGGATGGAGGGGCTGAGCATACAGGAATAATAATAATATAATAATTCTTTATGTATATAGCGCATACAGATTACGCAGCGCTGTACAGAGTTTGCCAAATTGGCCCCTGTCTTAATTGGGGCTCACAATCTAATCAACCTACCAGTATGTTTTTGAGTGTGGGAGGAAACCGGAGGACACCCACACAAACAAGGAGAGAACATACAAACTCTTTGCAGATGTTGACCTGGTTGGGACTTGAACCCAGGACCCCAGCGCTGCAAGGCAGAAGTGCTAACCACTCAGCCACCATGCTGCCCAGAATAGCTTCCTCTTTTATGTGAAATCTTCCCCAAAATCAGGGAAATATGACAACTCTTCTCATTTTCACATGATGTGAGTCAAATTTAGTAGTTGCAGAGGGAGTGTCAATTCAGAAGCCCCCATCATTGGCTCCATAGTACCTAGAAACATGATGCTATTGTCATATTAAAGATGAGACTCCATCTTTCGGATCCCATCAGGCTTATGGTTCTCTGAGCTACAGAATGGACAGACAGTTAAAAAATGGTTGGAAACTGGATCTTTATCTGTAGTTTGTATTCCCATCTATGTCTCGTTGCCTGTATGTCCAGTTCTGTAGCTCACAGAACCACGTGTGATCTGAAAGATGAGATTCTAATCTTGAATATGACCCAAAAAGCTTGTTTCTAGCTGTTACGTAACAGAAAATAAGGACTTCTAAAGTGACACTACTCCTGCAACCACTAAACTTGACTCATCTCGTGTGTAAATGAGGTGCAAAGAGTCATGTTTGCCAGAATTTGGAGGAGATTTTCTATAGGTAAACGAGGGAGATTTCACATTTAAAAAGGGAATTTTAGCAAGTACATGTGGGGGGGCTAGTAGTTTAGTGGGGTAAACCTGGAGACGGGTCATATTTAAAGGGGTTTTCTGTGTAAATACAATAGGGGAGGGGACAAATGTCTGATAACAGAGGGTTTGACATGTCAGATCTTGATCACTGTATCCCAAGTGACCCCTGACTGGCCACCGATGCATAATATCCCTGGGACACGCCCCCCCCCCCCCCCCCTCAGCTATCAGCCAACCGGAAAGCCCCTTTAATTCGGGACTGGCTGGGGTTTAGTATATATAATGTTGAGTCTTTTGGGACATTGTATGAGATCACTGTTCGTGTTTATTATACTTTCTACCGACCGCAAAGTGAACAGTCGTATCCGTGTGACGGGTAGGAGGGGGCGGCGGGGGGCGCCATGGTCCCCCTCTTCTTTTTATAGGTTGTGTTGGTGTTTTGCATGCACTAATTCTCCTGGTATTTGGGATTAGCCCTGATTAAATTATAGGTTGTGTGTCGGGGGAATGCATTGTGCTGCTGAACTGGAGTCCTCTCCCTGTAATTTTGGGTAATGAATGCAGAAGTCCCAGGCTGCAGAGCGAGGATTCAGGTTGCAGCTTGTGTCCCCCTCCGCTGCCGGCGTGCCGCTACCGGCCTCACATTGCAGACTTCATGAGTAAAGTTTATTTTTAACAAATAGTGGCCTTTTAGGGTGAAAACCCACAGAGTTCCTTCCCTGCAAAGGCAAACAGTGAGATTCCAGGCTGACGGCCGCAGATATCCAATGTTTATTCTGTGATGCTGGATGATTGGTATTAAAAGGGCAAAATCACCGAGAGGAGGGGAGAAAAGCTGGCAAGACCTTCTACACCAAGGAGACTTACTGCTTAATGTTTAGTTTAAGCTAAGGAGCTGTTCACACTTTACTTGCAGTAATTCTATGATGATACAGCTCTGGGGTATAATACAGGATGTAACTCAGGATCAGTACAGGATAAGTAATGTCATGTATGTACACAGTGACTGCACCAGCAGCAGAATAGTGAGTGCAGCTCTGGGGTATAAAGACAGGATTACTCAGAGTCACTACATTGTATAAGTAAGTCCATGTACGTCCACAGTGACTGCACCAGCAGCAAGAATGTGAGTGTCAGCTCTGGGTATAATACTGATGTCTCAGGGACAGTACAGGTAAGTAATGTCAGTAATGTACACATTACTGCACCAGCAGCCTATATTGGGAGTTATTGCAGCTCTGGAGTATAAACAGGATGTAACTCAGGAGATCATCCAGATAAGTACTGTCTGTACTTACCAGTGACTGACACCAGCAGCAGCATATTGAGTTGCAGCTCTGGTGTATATCAGATGTAATCATGATCCGTACAGGTCAAGTAGTTTCATGTAGGTACCCGTGATGCACCCAGCGCACATAGTGTGGCTGCTCTGAGTAATACAGGATGTGAACTCGGGATAAGTACAGATAGTAATGTCTGTTGTACCAGTGACTGCCCAGCAGCAAATAGTCTGACTTCAGCTCTGGAGTACTAACCGGATGTACTCTGATCCAGTATCAGGATAGTACGTGTCATGTATGTACACGTGACTGCGCCATCACATTAGTGATTGCAGCTTCTGGGGTATAATACCGGATGTAACTCAGGATCCGTAACAGTCTAAGTAATGTCTTATGTACAGAGTGCACTCAACCATCAGAGCAGAATCGTGAGTACGAGCTCTGGGAGTATAATCAGGATGTAACTCAGGATCAGTACAGTATATAATGTCATGTATGTACACAGTGACTGCAACTCAGCATCAGAAATATGTATGCAGCTCTGAGATTATGTAATGCAGGATGTTAACTCAAAGTAACATGAGTGCAATGATTACTTCTCCTGTACTGATCTTATGTCTGTGAATGGGTTTTTCATGTGGACACTCGTCAGAGGTAGATGAAGATAATTTCTGCCGTAATCGCACGTACCAGCACCAGCTCCAGGCATCCATGGAATCTGATACAGCCTGGCGCGCTTTTCAACATCACAATGTTCCGTGGGAGCTACCAGGAATGTTGGCATCAGGAGGAGGAGGAAGGACCTTAACCCTGGGCTAAATCATCTATTTCACACAGTTTCAAGGAGCTTGAGGATTCGGTTTCGGCTAGTCTTTATGAAATCACACTTTACCTTATCAGAACCGCCATCATAACAGTATGAATTGCAATACAAGACGACTGTGCTCTAGATTGCTGAAAAATACAGTCCCTTATTAATGGCCAAAAAAATACCGACTTGTATGTACTATTGTCCATAAAAATCCTATTATACGCCAGAGCATGAACTCATCTATTCTGCTGCTGGTGCGGTCACTGTGTACCTCATGACATTCACTTTATCCTGTACTGATCCTGATTACATCCTGTATTATACCCTAGCTGCACTCACATTCTGCTGCTGGTGGGCAGTCACTGTGTTACTACTGACATTACTTATCATGTACTTATCCTGAGTTACATCTGTATTATACTCCCAGAGCTGCACTCACTATTCTGCTGCGGTGCAGTCACTGTTGTCATACAGACATTACTTATCCTTCTGATCCGAGTTACATCCTGTATTATACACCAAGTTGCACTCACTATCTGCTGCTGGGTGCAGTCACTGTGTACATCCATACATTACTTATCCTGTCTGATCTGAGGTTACATCCTGTAATTATACCCCAGCTGCACTCACTATTCTGAATGCTGGTGTGCAGTCACTGTGTACATACATGAACATTACTTATCCTGTACTGTCCTGAGTTACAAAACTTATTAATACACAGAGTTGCACTGCACTAGTTCTGCTGCTGGGTGGCAGTCACGTGTACATACATGGACATTAACTTATCCGTCTGATCCTGATTTCCATCCTGTATTATCACCAGAGTTGCACTCACTATCTGCTGCTGGTGATTCACTGCTGTGTCATACATGACATTACTTATTCCTTTACTATCTGAGTTACCTCCTGTATTAATACTCCGAGCTGCACTCACTATTCTCGGCTGGGGCAGTCACTGTGCACATACATGACATTACTTATCCTGTACTGATCCTGGGTTACATCCTGTATTAATACCCAGACGCACTCACGTATTCTGCTGCTGCTGAGCAGTCACTGTGTACATACATGACATTCCTTATCCTGTACTGATCCTGAGTTTACATCCGGTTTATAAACCCCAGAAGCGCACTCACTACTGCTGCTTGTGCAGTCACTGGTCTCTGACATTGCTTATCCTTTACTGAGCCTGAGTTACATCCTGTAGTATACCCAGATCTGCCACTCACTTATTCTGCTGCTGTGCAGTCACTGTGTACATACATACATTGGCTTATCCTGTACTGACCCTGAGTTTACTTATCCCTGTATTATACCCCAAGCGGCCTCACTATTGCTGCTGCTAGTGCAGTCACTGTACATACATGCCCTTACTATCCTGTACTGATTCCTGAGTTACATCCGTATTATACCTTCCAGAGCTGCACTCATCTATTCTGCTGCTGGTGCAGTCACTGTGTACATACATGACATTCCTTATCCTGCACTGACCCTGAGGTACTCCTGTATTATAACCCCAGATTGCCTCAACTATTCTGCTTCTGGTGCTGTCACTGTGTACATACATGACATTACATTATCCTGTACTGACCCTGCAGTTACAGTCCTGTATTATACCTCCAGAGCTGCCCACTATTCTGCTGCGGTTCTCACTGTGTCATACATGACATTACTTATCCTGTACTGATCCTGATTACAATCCTGTAGATCGCCACGCTGGCACTACACTAATGCTGCTGCTGGCGCAGTCACTTGTACCTACATGACATTACTTATCCTGGACTGTCCTGAGTTTACATCCTGTATTATACCCTCAGAGCTGGCACTCACTATTCTTGCTGCTGGTGCACTCACTGTTACTACATTACATTACTATCTGTACTGATCCTGAGTTTTACTCCTTAGTATACTCCAGAGCTGCACTCACTATGCCTGCTGGTGCAGTCACGGTGTACATAACATGATCATTACTTATCCTGTACTGATCCTGATTTACTCCTGTAATTAACCCCGAGCTGCAACTCACTATTTCTGCTGGCTGGTGCAAGTCACTGTGTAGCATACATGCATTCTTACCACCCCTGTCATATATATTTTTATATGATTGTATAATTACTAGATATAAGATCTGACCCTTTCGCTCTTTACACTTCATGTTTTATGTCTATTTATTTCCTCTGTTTTCTATAGTAATTAGTGACAGATTTTTCGTAACATGTTTCTGTTCTGAAAATAGAAATCCATGATCGTCGGCTTAAGATCCTGTCCTTGTTCTTATTAAAGCTTTGGGTTCTGATCTCGAGGGTAACACACAAGATGTCTCTCTATTGGCTCCTTATCTCTGTAATGAGAGCGCACGGCGCACATCGCTCAACGCCAGTAGTTTGGGGCAATTTGCCTTTTACTTGCTTTGTCCTCTCTGGAATTCCCAAAACTTGAGGACATAGGAGGCATTAGCACCACGATTCCTGGGTAGATGGTCACATCAGATATCCGCTCAAAATCATACCAAGACTCAGAATTCCTGGAGGACCCCTTTAATTTCACTCTTTCTTTCCTCCCCACATCCGAATCTATCCTGGTATCTTCATTAAGGGGATGTACCACAATCATTGTTATCCCCTTGTCGTTCGCAATACTGTCGCTCCGATAGTAGTTGAAAGGGAGCGTAGGACACAGGTCCAAACCTCATTCTTACAATTAGCGAGAATTGAACCAACCCTGTTCTCGTGGACTGCAAAGATCTGTTGAATCCGTAAGGGTTCAAATTTTGGGATTGATAGACTCTGGGACCCTTGATCATAGATCCAGGCACCGTTACGTGGTAATTTTTTTATTTGTGTTTATTCATGAAACTTCTTCCTTCCTCTAAAAACACCTTTAGAGATTATGCTAATGAGCACAAGGCTACTGGGGGACTTTACCACCTCATCAGTCAGCTTTTCATGCTTCAATTGGCTTGTACACTGTGTAGTAGCACTTCCGTTCCACCGTGTGAAATTACATTAGGGAGGGCGAAGTGCTGAGACATGTGTAGGCCCGGTCTCTGAAGGGGGACCTTGGCGGCTGCCCTCCTCTCCCTAGACCCTTTATGGCTCCGTCCTATATTTCAAAAGTTGATTTTAGAAGGAAGGAGGCATGCCTCTGAAGTTTTGTTTAACAGACTGAAGTTTTATGAACCTGACATGCACGACCTGATGTAGGAAATATGGCTCCAATTGTATCTGTTTAGGGCCAATTTCTCGCTTTAAACTCTTGTGCCCCCCCCTCATCCTCATAGAAACTGTAAGCTCTTGTGTCAACCCCTCATCCTCATAGACTGTACAGCTCTTGTGGCCACCGCCCTCACCTCATAGACTGTAGCCTTTGTGTCATCCCTCTCCTCATAGACTGTAGCTTCTTGTGTCACCACCCTCATCATCATAGACTGTAAGCTCTTTGTGTCAACCCCTCCTCATCCTCACTTACTGTACGCTCTTGTGTCCTCCCCATCCTCATGACTGTAAGCTCTTGTGTTCCCCCCCCCTCATCCAATAGACGGTGAAGCTCTTGTTGTTCCCCCCCCCTCATCCTAATAGACTGTATCTCTGGTTGGTCCCCACCTCATCCTCAGACGGTAAGCTCTTTGTGTCCTCCCTCACCTAGTAGACTGTAGCTTTGTGTCACACCTCGCACTCATAGACTGTAAGCTCGTATTCACCTCCTCATCCTCAAGAACTGTAAGCTCTGTTCACACCTCAGCCTCATAACTGTAAGCTCTTGTGTCACCCCTAATACCTCATAGACCTGTCTCTCTGTTCACCCCCCGCATCCTCATAGACTGTAACTCTTGTGTCACCCCCTCAATCCTCATAGACTGTAAGCTCTTGTGTCTTCCCCTATCGCATAGCGACTGGACGCTCTTGTGTCACCCCTCATCCCAATCATAGACTGTAAGCTCTTGTTCACCCGCCCTCATCCTCATGACTGTAAGCTCTTTGTCCATCCCCCTCATCTCATAGACTGTAACTCTTGTGTCCCCCCTCATCCTCATAGACTGTAGCTCTTTGTCATCCCCATCAGCCTAATATGACTGTAAGCTCTTGTGCCCCCCCTCATCCGAATAGACTGTAAGCCTTGTGTCCCCCTCATCCTCAGACTGTCTCTCTGCACCAGTATAAGTAATGTCATGTATGTACACAGTGACTGCACCAGCAGCAGAATAGTGAGTGCAGCTCTGGATTATTATGCAGGATGTAACTCAAAGTAACATGAGTGCAAAATGATTACTTATCCTGTACTGATCTTATGTCTGTGAGATGGGTTTTAATGTGGACACTCGGCAGAGGTAGATGAGATAATTGCTGCAGTAATCGCACGTACCAGCACCACTCCAGGCATCCATGGAATCTGATACAGCCTGGCGCGCTTTTCACAATTTCCGTGGGAGCTACCAGGAATGTTGGCATCAGGAGGGAGGAGGACAGGACCTTACACTGGCTAAATCATCTATTTCACAGTTCAGGAGCTTGAGGATTCGGCTAGTCTTTATGAAATCACACTTACCTTATCTATACCCCATCAGACAGTATTAATGGCATTACAAGACGACTGTGCTCTAGATTGCGTAAAAAATACAGTCCTTATTAATGCAATACCAGGACTTGTAGTGTACTTATTGTCCATAAAATCCTGTATTATACTCCAGAGCTGCACTCACTATTCTGCTGCTGGTGCAGTCACTGTGTACATACATGACATTACTTATCCTGTACTGATCCTGAGTTACATCCTGTATTATACCCCAGAGCTGCACTCACTATTCTGCTGGTGCAGTCGACTTATCCTGTACTGATCCTGAGTTACATCCTGTATTATACACCAGAGCTGCACTCACTATGCTGCTGCTGGTGCAGTCACTGTGTACATACATGACATTACTTATCCTGTACTGATCCTGAGTTACATCCTGTATTATACTCCAGAGCTGCACTCACTATTCTGCTGCTGGTGCAGTCACTGTGTACATACATGACATTACTTATCCTGTACTGATCCTGAGTTACATCCTGTATTATACCCCAGAGCTGCACTGTCCACGGTTCTGAGAGTCAACTATATCTTTGATGCTTGTGATCTCGATCTCTAAATCTAATGTGTTCAATCTGATACATTGATTATATGAAATGACTTTAGGCCTTAGAAGGGCCACAAAAACCCAGTGCAGATACTAGCATTTATTTAAAGACTATGGTTTAAAGTGAACAGGGGTTTTTGTTGCCCATATTCCATCCAATCACAGACTACAGCTTTTATTTGTGGTCTTACTCTGAGTGTAAGTGAAAGCTGGGCTTGATGGCTGTGTATAATGGGAGGCAAACAACCGTTTCTGCTCTATATAAAGCTGCCCCAACAGTTATTTCAAAATGTCTTACAACGAATGTGTTTTACACACTTGTGGTGGCCCCACAGACCCCTTACTATATCGGAACATACCAATGTCAGATGAGTTTAATAACAGAGGACGTGATATGTAAGTCAGCAGTCTTTAGTGAATGAACTTCGGGACCTAGGATGGAGAGCCACAAGAATCATCATCGGGTTTACTACATTTTGAAGTGTTTATGCAGCGATATGAACAGTAAAACAGTCTGTAATTAACTGCTTAGCATCAATCACTATGCAGCTCATTTTACCAAGAGCAGAATACAGAATGGAAAACTATGCTCCGATTGGTTGCTGGACATCCTACTCATACACAGCCTTCCTAAATCATCTAACATAACTTTGGTTTCACTTAAAGACTTTCAAAAATTTTGGCCATGGGTTACCACTAAGAGAGCTGCGCTGGCTTCTTTTTTGCAGCATTGTCGAAGTATATGAGCCGATATACACATTTGTATGATAACAATGACTAATGGCCTGTAACACAAGCAAACGTGTCCAACGATGTCACAGTGTATTGAGACCTCTAGCTCATGTGTAGACGTTGATACCCAGTGACTCCTTCTCGGAAGAAGACACATTCAAGTACCGCGCCGTAGGGCATGTCAGTTACCAAATGCAACCACATCGAGATGGGGCGCTGTGTTTGGTGCCAAATCCTTTCTCCACTTGCGCGTGATTTAGGACTGTCGGATCATCCTTCTCAATGCCATACCCAGGTCACATCTGCAAAGAGTTTGTATGTTTCTACTCCAAGTTTGTGTAGGGTTTCTCTGGGTCCTCCGTTTTCCGCGCCACACTAAGACTCCCAAAACATACTGTAAGGTGATTAGATTGTAGGCCCCATTGCGACAGGGACGCTAATTTGGAGTGGGACGTTGCAGCGTGCGGAATTGGGTTTGTGCGCTATATAAATAAAGAATTAATTTAATCTCTAAAAAGGAACTTCCTTCAACTAAAGGGGTCGCTCCACCTTCAACAATTGTTGGTATATATTGCTTCAAATGGTCGGATATACTTAAGCGGACACCCTTTCTTTTTTAGGGAATAGTTTCCTCTGGCACTTACATACAATACACACGTCGCGTCATACATGTATAGTGACCAGGCTTGGAATGTGCACCACCCCATTCGACTATAATTCAAAATAAAGCTGTAGTTTGTACATATACTAATCTCCGTAACCCAATTTCTTGTAAAACCCTTTTAATTTTTGATTATCTTCATCCTTAACGTATTGTGCTGTCGTTTTTTTTTTTTTTTTTGCTTTTGTTTCCTTTGTGTTTTGTTGTTTTTTGTGTTTTTTTTTTGTTCTTTTTAATAAACCTTGAAGAATAACATATAAGAATCTCGAGTTATCTTGTTTTATAATCAAGCAGAATAGCAAGCATTTTGCTGTCGGACTATTTGCGTATATAGTAGAAATACTGGGACGCCTCCTCCGCTGCATTCCTGCGCCGCTGACCTTGTGGATTCTTCATGTAGACCTTGAGATTGTTGTATTGTTGGCATGTTAATCGATTGTGATTTGTTTAGTGCTTTCCTGAACCGGCTCAATATGTTCTCTGAATAATGTTACGACTGAAAAGGGTCAGTCGGAATAATGTCCAGGAGCGCGCACTGTTACACAAAGGCTCAGGTCACTAGTATCCTTCGATCCACCGGACACCTAGACGGGGCAACAATGGTGTGTCCAGGTGCATGCTGGGAACGGGAATAACAACAGGACTTTAGTAGATAGCTCTAGAGTAAGAGTTTGTGAGATAGTTAGCGACCGTTTACAACCGGATGGTCTGCAAGCATCTGTCGACTTTGGATGAAAGTCCTGGTGCAACCGGGAAGTTAACAATTAGCCACAAGCATTAACATTATGTACATGGCACATCACTTTCCGAGGGTTTATTGGGACCCCTTAAAATCGCAGGCACGTCTTTTGTAAAGCCGGGTTTAAGGTTTGTTGTAAACCCTTTTACTTTACAGCTGATGGTTTGTCAAGTTTGACAGGGGGACAAGATGGGTTCTATTTGCTTTGGAACCCCAGGTCATGCACCTTTTGCATAGCCAAGCCACAGATCCGTATACGCTTACTCGCTTGGCATTGTGTGACAATTAGGCCACAGTTAAAGGGTTGGCCACAATACAAATTTTACGGGAATGAGTGGCTGAGCTACAGGAATAATAATCTATAATAATCTTTTGTAGTATAGACGCATACATATTACGTACAGCGCTGTACAGAGTTTGCCAACATTGGCCCCTGTTATTGGGGACTTCTTACACAATTAATCAACACTAACCAGTATGTTTTTGTGAGTGTGGGAGGACAACCGGGGAACGACACCACACAAAAAACAAGAAACATACAAACTCAGTTTGCAAAAGATGTTGACCCTGGTGGGACTTGAACCAGATCCGACACCAGCGCCTGCTAAGGCAAAGTGCTAAACCACCTCGCCAAATGCTGTCCCAGACTAGCTTCTCTTTTATATGTGAATCTATCCCCACAAATCAGGAAATATGAAACTCTTCTCATTTTCACAACGGATAGGTGGTAGTCAATTTAGGATGCAGAGAGCAAAGTGTCAATTCAGAAGCCCCATCATTGGTCCTAGTACCTAGGAAACATGATGCTGATTGTCTTTAAGGATGATAGACCCCATCTTTCGATCCCATTCAGGCTTTACTGTTTTCGGTCTGAGCTACAGAATGGACAGACAGTGTAAAAATGGTTGAGAACTGGATCCTTTAATCTGGTAGTTTGTGTAGTCCCATCTATGTCTCGTTGCCTGTATGATCCCAGTTTGTAGTCACAGAACCACAGTGGACATCGTTTATGGAAAAGATGAGATCTAACTCTTGAATATGACCCAAACAGCTTGTTCTCTTACTGTACGTAACAGAAAATAAAGGACTTCTAAAGTGTACACTACTCCTGCATAACCAGCTAAACTTGACTACCTCGGTTGTTATGAAAGGAGGTGCAGAAGAGGTCATGTTTGCCAGAGATTTGGAGGAGATCATTTTACTAGGGTGCAAACGAAGGGAGATTTCACATTTACAGAAATTGGGAATTTTTAGCAAGTACATGTGGGTGGGGCCTAGTAGTTTAGGTGGGGTTAAACCTGTGGAGACGGGTCATTATTTTAAAGGCGGTTTTCCCTGTGTAATTACATCGGTGAGGTGAAACGGTCTGAAAAATCGAGGGGTATTACAGGGGTTGAAATGTCGATCTTGATCTCCACGAATCCAAGGCCCTGATGGCCACGTACGTGACTAATATCCCGGATCACAACGCCCCCCCATCTCCCCCCCTCAGTCTATCAGCCAACCGGAAGGAAGCCCTTTAATTTCGGGGACTGGCGGGGTTAGTATATATTAATGTGAGTTCTTTTGGGACCATTGGGTATAGATTACGTGTTCGGTGTTTATTAGATTTCTCTCCCGTAAACCGCAAAGTGAACGTCTGTATCGTGTGTGACGGTCGGATGGGGTGCCGGAGGGGGGCCGGCCATGGTCCCAGCTCTTCTTTTCATATGGTTGTGTTGGTGTTTTGCATGATTCTAATGTCTCCTGGTATTGTGGGATTAGCACGTGAGTATAATATTAGGTTGTGTGTCGGGGGGGGGGGGGGGAGGAGGATAGATCGGGACGGCAGGAGAGCAGAGGGAATGCATTGTGATGCTGAATGGATATCGTGTCCTCTCATCGCGTTTAGCCATTAAATTGAAGTTAGTTAATGGGACACTGCAGATAAGGGTCATCCAAGGCTTGTCATGAGCAATAGTGAGGATTATGGCAGGTGTGCGTGGAGGAAGAGTCTGAGAGGTATAGTCACGCGTCGTGATGGAAAACCGGTGGGAAAGATTTGGTTAGCGTAAGACTATATTTTAGACATAGGGAATTCATTTGTGCACTGTGATCACCCGTCCCTGTCGATGGCTCCACGGCAGTCGCCGAGCCGATCCGGCGCGTACCATCACATTGCAGACTTCATGAGGGGAAAGTCATTATTTTAAAATATAGCGACGGGCCCACTCGTTAGGCGTTGAAAAACCCACAGAGGCGTTCGACTTTCCGACATGCAAAGACGGCAAAGCAAGTGACCATGATACGTACACTACGGTATTGATGTTGGAGGCCGGCGATATCCAATGTTTATTCTGTGATGCTGGATGCATTGGCATGTTACATGCAACGGGGGACAAAGAAAATCAGCCTCCGATGGGAGGAGGGGAGAGAAAGAAAGGCGGCGAGCAGACCTGTACTACAACGCAAAGGACGGCGTATGCTTCAATGACTTTAGTTTAAGCTAGGGAGCTGTTCACAACTTTGACTTGCTGCTACGGTTTAAGTTCTTATGATGAGGACCAGAATCTGGGGGGGAGCGCAGGTATAATCACAGGGATTTGTAACCTCGGATTCAATACGTACCATGGCACACATAGAATTGTCAAGTGTATTGACCACAAGTGACCGGAGCACTCACAGCACACGGCAGCAGAATAGTGAAGGTGCACAGAGCGCTGGGGCGATAAGCAGGATTGTAAAGCTCATGGCATCACTACAGCGCAAAGGTAGATGTTTGCTACGTGAAATCACAGGGAGCACCAGCAGACAGAATAGTGATGCAAGTCTGGGGTATAATAAGATGTTAAATCCGGCGATCCAGTACATGGATAAGTATGTCATGTATCCTAAGTATTACACCAGTGTACTGCCACAGCATGCAAGATAGGGAGGGCAAGCATCGGGGTAGCGATTAAGATCAGGATTGTAAATAAGGAATCAGTACAGGATAAGTAAGGTTTCATGTATGTACAGAAGGGGAAACCTCACCCAGCAGCAGCATCAAGTGAGTGCAGCTATGGTGTTCTATCAGTACAGGAGGTAGAACTCAGGATCGACGTACAGGATAAGTAATGTCAGGTTATGTACACAGTGTAGGATGAAACCAGCTCGAAGCAGCATAGTGAGTGCGCTCTGGAGTAAATACAGGAAGGTGTAACTCGGGGGTCGATAAGACAGGATAAGTTAATGTCATGTAGTACACAGTGAGCTGCACCACGCAGCCAGTCAGGATAGTGACGGCAGCTCTGGAGTCAGATTAAATACACGGATGTAACTCCGGAGCCAGTACAGGAAGAGAACTGTCATGTATGTACCAGCTGACCAGCGCTTCCGAAGTCTTAAGCCAGAATAGTGACGTGCGAGGGGGTGGGGGTGGCCTGGCGGCTCTTAGTCTGAAGCAGGAGTGAACTCAGGTATCAGTACAAATGTGATACTAAGTAGGGTCCATGTTGTACACAGTGACTTGCCACAGCAGGCAGCAGGGAGGTGAGTTAACAGCCTTATCGGGAGTATAATTACAGGAAACCTGTAATCACTGCAGTGATCAGTACAGGTATAATTTCTCACAGAGATGTTCATTATGTAACACAGTGACTGCACCAGCTAGTGCAGTCGATACGTTGAGTGCGCTCTGGATATTAGCAGGCATGATACTCCCAACGTAACATGAGTGCAAGAATGAGTTACTTATTGACCGCCACTGATCTCTATGTCGTGAGACAGAGGTGTTATAGGTGGGTTACACTCGGCCTAGACGGTAGATGGATAATTGCCGTGCTGCAGTGAATTCGCACGTACCACACACTCCAGGCTATGACCAGCGAATACGTGATACCGGCCTGGCAGCGGCCTGTTCAGCATTTTCCGTGGACGTACCAGGAATGTGGCAACAGGAGGAGGAGGAAGGACCATTACATGGCTAGAATCAATGCTATTTCACAGTTTTGTTAAGGAGCTGAGGATTGGAGTCAGGCCGTTCTTTATGAAATCCAACTCTACCTTATCTATACCCCATCAGACAGAGTCATGGCACATTACAAACGGACTGTTGCTGAGATTGGTTAAAAAAACAGGTCCTTAGTTGCCATTGCAAGTACTCAGGACTTCTGTGTCAGGGTACTTATTGTCACATAAAGATCGCCGTATTATACTCAGAGTTAGCACCCAGCACTATATGCTGCGGGTGTTGCATGTAACTGCTGCACACATACATGACGATTAGCTTATCCGGGTATATGATCCTGAGTTTTACATCATGTATGTATACCCTCAGAGCTGCACGCACATAATGCTGCTGCTGGTTGTCGAGTCACTGGTGTAACCTACATGACATACTTATCCTGTACTGATGACCTGAGTAGAGTATCATGTATTTATAATCTCACAGAGAGTGCAATGCATACACTATTAGTTATGTGCGCTGGTTTGCAGTCCTGTGTACAATACCATGAGCCATTACTACTCCCTTGTACTGTCATCGAGTAGTCTAATCCTGTATTATACCACCAGCAGTGCACTCACACACAGTATTCTTGCTGCTGGTGCATCATCGGGGGTATACATCTACAGACACTTTCGTATCTGATTATTTGATGAACTGAGTTAATCCGTATTATACCCCATTGGCTGCCACTCACTATTCTGTATGCTGGTTGCACGTTCAATGTTGTTTCAACATTGACATTACATTATCCACTGTACTGATCCTGACCGTTGTACATCCTGTTATTTATACCCACCCTAGAGAGTTGCACTCACTATTCTGTGACTGATTGCTGCGTGGTGAGAAAACGTTGTACAATACATACAATTACTTATCGTGTACTTGATCGCTGAGATTAGCATCCCACTGTATCTATCTACCAGAGTGCACACTCACTAATATTAGGCTAGATGCTGCGGCTTGCCCGACTCACTGTGTACAACATGATCTTTACTTATACATCCGTGCTACCTGATCATGAGTTCCCACGTGTGCCTATTACTCCGAGAGCGGCCGACTCACCATTACGCGCCGAGGCTTGGCTGCAGTGTCACGTGAACATTACATGACCTTACTTCTCCTGTACTGATCCTGGGTTTACATCCTGCTATTGCATACCCCAGACGCTCTGCACGATCTCATAGTCTGCTAAGCAACTTGCAGGCCTGCAATTGATTAGTCACTGCCTGTAGCATAAAGGACCATTACTCGATGACCAATGTACTGATCTGAGTTGTGCTTTCACCACACCTGTCTAGTTATACCCCACGACATGCTGCATCAATATTCTGCTGTGCCCGGTGCAGGTCCACTGTGCCTGTATCACAACCATGAAGATTACTTCTCCGTTTACTGATCCTGAGTGTTACATCCTGATTATTACTCCTTCCCAGATGTGCTACTTCATCAACTGTGCTTGCCATAGCAGGTGCACGCCACAGTGTACTATTTACATGACATTCTCGATTAGCCTGTACTGACCCAACGGCACGGGGTACATCACCCGTGTAGTTAGACTCCCCTTAGATACTGCTAACTCACCCACTAATTCTGCTGAGGCGCGTTGTGATCACAGGTTGTCCTATATATTAAACGCTGCAACTTAACATTCTCGCAAGTGACTATCCCAGACGGCAGGTGCCTTTGATACTGTACAAGGAATAGATCCATGAGTATGATCCTGTCCGATTGAGTAACCTCGACTTGAGCTGACATTTGCACTCACATTCTGACTAGGCTTCACAGTGAGTGATCATTTGATACTATGTTCTTTCTGCATTATGCTCTTGCTGCACACGGAATCACCATCTGGTAAGACATACGCATCTTGATACAGTTTACTTTTATCCCAAATCAAGAGACTCGATCCTCATGCTGAGCGTCGTTACATCCTGACTGAGACCCTATAGTACCACACACGAGTTTTTGCGTATCTCACCTACTCTGTTCGTGGTCTTCATTGCACAAAGGCAGGCTCACCAGATATCACGTACTACTCAAGTCTGTACATCTCTCACTATAATGCATCGCTATGTACTGAGTTGCGGCTCTTGGTGCTTGTTACATTCCTGACTGCTATTGCCTAGTACTCCAGAGGCGATGCTCATTGATACATGTCTCAACCTAGTTACACGCCACTAATATATGTGCAGTGCTGTGCTAGGTAGTCAAGTGTACATACTATCGACGACCTTCTTATGGTACGGGTGATCCTGAGTATAACATCACTGTAATAGTGTACTGGACATAGAGCTAGCAATCCATCACTTAGCGCGCTGCTGCTGATCTCGGGTGAGCACGACACCTGTGTAAATACACTGGCAAATTACTTATCCTGTACTGATCCTGAGGTTACAATCTGATTTACACCAGAGCCTGATCGTCAAGAAACAAGGGAGATCTAGATGAATGGTGTTGACAGATCCACTGAGCAGATCCAATAAAGACATTACTTATCCTGTAATGACCTTGAGTTAAACCATCCGTATTATAATCCAGAGCTGCCTCCTCTAGTGCTGCTAGCGGGAATGCAGGATACTGGTACATACAT
>CM033643.1:219888729-219955856 GCA_019512145.1 Engystomops pustulosus | reverse complement strand
CGCCTGTATTTACCCAGAGCTGTATCATCATAGAATACTGCCCTTGTAAGGGTGAAAACAGCTCCTTTAGGTGAACACTAAACATTAAGCAGTAAGTCTCCTTGGTGTAGAAGGTTTTGACAGCTTTTCCCCTCCTCTGGTGATTTTGCCCTTTTCATACCCAATATCAGATCCAGAATTAAACATTGGATATCTGACGGACCGTCGCCTGGAATCCACGGTTGCCTTTGCAGGGAAGGAACTCGTGGGTTTCACCTAAAAGGCCACTATTTGTAAAAAAAACTGCTCATGAAAGTCTGCAATGTGAGGTACTGCGGTAGCGGCACGCGGCAGAGGAGGGCGGACAAAAGCTGCAACAGAGATCCCTCGTCCTCGCAGCCTGGGACTTCTGCATTCATTACCCAAAAGTAACAGGGAGAGGACCAGATATCCTTCAGCAGCACAATGCATCCCTCATTCCCCCCGATCTATCTCCCCCCCCCCCCCACACAACCTACTATTATATCCGTGCTAATCCCACATACCAGGAGATTAGAATGCATGCAAAACACCAACACAACTATGAAAAAGAAGAGTTCGGGACATGGCGGCCCCCCTCCTGGCCCCCTCCCCGTCACACAGGATACAGACTGTTCCTTTGCGAGTTTACGGGTAGAAGAAATTAATAGAAACACGAACAGGAATATCATACCAACGTCCCAAAAGAAACTACATTATATATACGAACCCAGCCAGTCCCCCGAATTAAAAGGGCTTCTTCACCGGTGCTGATAGCTGAGGGGGGGAGTGGGGTGGGCGTTTGTTGATCCCGGGATATTAGTCACGACGTGGCCAGTTCAGGGCACTTGGATTCGTAGATCAAGATCTGACATTCTAAACCCCTCTGTTTACACCGACCAGTTGTCCCTCCCACCTTGTAATATACAACAGAAAACCCCTTTTTAAATAATGACCCGTGCTCCACAGGTCTTACCACCCACTAAACTACTAGCCCCCGCCACATGTACTTGCTAAAAATTCCCATTCTGTTAAATGTGAAATCTCCCTTCGTTTCACCTAGAAGAAAATCTCCTCCAAATTCTGGCAAACATGAGCTCTTCTCGCATTTCATAATCCATACATCACGAGTGAGTCAGTTTAGTGGTATGCAGGAGAGTGTCACTTTAGAAGTCCTTTATTTTCTGTGAGTCGTAACGCTAAGAACCAAGCTTGTTGGGTCCAGATTCAAGAGTTAGATCTCATCTCTTTCCGATCAAACGTGGTTGTGGTTTCTGTGAGCTACATAACTGGACATACAGCAACAACGACATAGATGGGATACACAACTACAGATAAAGATCCAGTTTCAACCAGTTTTTACACTGTCTGTCCATTCTGTAGCTCAAAGACGAGAAACGTATAAGCCTGAATGGGATCCGAAAGATGGAGTCTCATTCCTTAATAGACAATCGCACATGTTTCCTAGGTACTAGTGGACCAATGATGGGGCTTTGAATTGACACTTGCTCCTCTGCAATCTAAATTGACTAACCTATCGGATTTGAAAATGAGAAGAGTTGTCATATTTCCCTGATTTTGGGGGATGATTCACATATAAATAGAGTAGCTATCTGGGGCAGCATGGTTGGCTGAGTGGTTAGCAACTTTGCCTTGCAGGCGTGGTGTCGATTGGTTCAAGTCCCAACCAGGGTCAACATCTATGCAAACGAGTTGTGTATGTTTCTTTCGCCTTTTGTGTGGTGTTGTTCCTCCGGTTTCACCTCCCACACTCCAAAAACATACTGGTTAGTGCTTGATTAATTTGTACAGATGCCCCATTAACAGGGGCCAATTTGGCAAACTCTGTACAGCGCTACGTAATACGTATGCGTCTATATACTCAAAGATTATTATAGTTATTATTATTCCTGTATGCTCAGCCACCTCATTCCGTTAAAATATTTGTCATTAGTGCCAACCCCTTTAAACTGTGCCTAATGATTGTACATCATGCCACAGCGAAGTAAGCCGTATACGGATCTTGGCTTGGCTATGCAAAAGGTGCATGACCTGGGGGTCCAAAGACAAATAGAACCATATCTTTCCCCCTGTAAACTTGACAACCCATCAGCGTAAAGTAAAAGGGTTTCACAAACCTTAAACCCGCTTTACTACAAAGACGTGCTCGATTTTAAGGGGTCCCAAACCCTCGGAAAGTAATGTGCCATTACATAAATTTAATGCTTTGGTGGCTAATTGTTAACTTCCGGTTGCACCAGGACTTTCATCCAAAGGCGAACAGACTGCTTGCAGACCACCGGTTGTAACGGTCGCTAACTATACCACAAAACTCTTACTCTAGCAGCTGACTACTAAAGTCTGTTGTTAATTCGTTCCCAGCATGCACCTGGACACACCATTGTTGCCCCGTCTAGGTGTTTCCGGTGGATCGAGATATAGCTGCCTGACGCCTTTGTGTAACACGTTGGCGCTCCTGGACATTATTCGACTGACCCTTTAGTCAGTTAACATTATATCAGAGAACATTTGAGCCGGCTTCAGGAGAGCTAAACATCACAACGATTAACATGCCACCAAAAACAATCTCAAGGTCTACATGAAGAATCCACAAGGTCAGCGGCGCAGGGAATGCAGCGGAAGGAGGACGTCCCAGTATTTTACTACTTACTAAAGTGAAACTCGACAGCAAAATCCGTTCTATTCCTGGCTATTTAAACAAGATAACTCAGATTCTTATATGTTATTCTTCAAGGTTTATAAAAAGAACAAAAAAAAAAACAAAAACAACAAAACAAAAGGAAACAAAAGCAAAAAAAAAAAAAAAAAGAACAGCACAATTACGTTAAGGATGACAGATAATCAAAACATTAAAAGGGTTTTACATAAATTGGGTACGGAGATTAGTTATTCGTGACAACTACAGCTGCTTATCATTGAATTATAGTCCGAATGGGGTGGACGTGCAATCCAAGCCTGCTCACTATTACATGTATGACGACGTTGTGTATTGTATTAATGCCAGACGGAACTTATTCCCTAAAAAAGAAAGGGTGTCCGCTTTAAGTTAATATCCGCCATTTTGAAGCAATATATACCAACAGATTTGTGAAGGTGGGCAACCCCTTTAGAAGGAAGTTCCTTTTTAGAGATTAAATTAATTCTTTATTTATATAGCGCACAAACAAATTCCGCAGCGCTGACAGTAACGTCCCACTCCAAATTAGGTCACTGTCGCCAATGGGGCTCACAATCTAATCAACCTACAGTATTTTTGCGGCGTAGTGGGGAAAACGGAGGACCCCAGAGAAAACCCACACAAACTTGGAGTAGAAACATACAAACTCTTGCAGATGTGACCCTGGTATGGCTTGAGAATGGATGATCAACGACAGTCCTAAATCACGCGCAAGTTGAAAAGGATTTTGGCACACAAACACAGCGCCCCTCTCGTGTGGTTGCATTTGGTAACTGGCAGCCCTAGGCGGCCGGTACTTGAATGTGTCTTCTTCAGAGAGAAGTCACTGGTGATCAACATTACCATGACTAGAGGCTCTCAAATACCTGGACATCTTGGACACTTTGCTTGCTGTTACAGGCCACATTGTATATTTTTGCTACAAATTGGTTATAGGCTCATATACTTCGACAATGCTGACAAAAAAGAAGCCAAGCGCAGCTCTCTTAGTGGTAACCCATGCCAAATTTTTGAAAGTCTTTAAGTTGAAACCAAAGTTAGTAGAGATTTAGGAAGGCTGTGTATGAAGAGGATTGTCCAGACAACCAACGAGCAAGTTTTCCAATTCTGTATTCTGCTCTTGGTAAAATGAAAGCTGCTATGGATTTGAGCTAAGAGCTAATTACAGACGTTTTCGTCTATCGCTGCAAAACACTTCAAAATGTAGATAAACTCGATGATGATTACCTTGTGGCCCCATCTAGGCCCGAATGTCCATTCACTAAAGATGGCTGTACTTACATATCACGTCTCTGTTATTCTAAAACTCATCTGACATTGGTTATGTTCCACATAGTAAGGGTCTGTGGGCCACCACAAGTGTAAAACACATTCATTGTATAGCTAATTTTGAAATACACTGTTGGGCAGTGTTATATAGAAGCAGAACGTGTGTTGCTCTCCATATACACAGCCATCAAGCCAGCTTTCACTTTCACCAGAGTAAGACCCAACACATAAAGCTGTAAGTCTGTGATTGGATGAAATGGTGCAACAAAAACAGGTTTACTTAAAGACCTCTTAGTAAAAGGTGTAGTCACTTTTTGTGGCCTCAACTGCCTAAAGTACATTCATATAAAAACTGTCAGATGAAACAGTTAGAGACGAGTACAAGCATAATTACATTATCAGACCGTACTTTTATGTGTAATTACAAGGATTTTTTTCGCCCAAAATGGATTATAAATGGTGAATATTGGAAAGCGAAACCGCAGCCTATCAGAGAAAATCACCCCTTACCGTTCCACGTGTAGTAAAGGTGCTTGGCCCTTTAAGGGAAAACTTTTATCAGGTTTTACCCCAATAAACTACCATCCCTCAGGAAGGGAACGAAATCCCTCTCTTTATGCAAAATCTCACATGTTACCTCTAAAAAAAAAATTCCTCCGAAGGTAAAGCAAAGTATGCCTCTCTCACATAATTTCCCATGAGGTGAATTCATAGCTTAGTGGTGGCAGAGGCTGGTGGCATTCAGAAGCACCTTATCTTTGGTCTATAGCACCTATATCAACAGGCTGGTGTGTCATATTAAAGATAAGAATATCATATTTCACTATATGATATAGCTTAGTTTAACCTCCATCTCTGGTTCTGTTAGCTCCCAAGTAATAAGTCTGTGTGATTTTAAGAGGAGATCTTTATCTTTAAAAGAACACCAACCATGTTTCTAAGTGCTATAGAACAGATGATAGGTGGCTTCTCAAGTGACACACCCCGCAACCACTAACTTGGACTCATCTCATGTGAAATATCCTTCAATTAAGGATACTAGTTAGTGGGGTAAAACCTGGTGATGATTCTCTTTAAGGCAATAGAGATGTGAGGAGGGAGACAGGGACCACCTGGTGAGGCTATGGTTTCAGACAGGAAATGCTTGCCATAGAACATGACCCCAAAATAGCAGGGGTCTATGGAGCAACGTGTCCAGCTGTCTTCAGCGATTTCTCCAGCCTCCACCCACCGCGCCTGATGAGACTTCCCGAAGAAAACATAGTCCACAATAACGCGTCTAGCAAAAGACAAAACAAAATAAACCTCAAGAGGCGTAATACATACCATTTTACAAGAGGCGCTGTTCTGCTGCTTCCAGTCACACTTGTAGCGTATTCAATCAGGGTTGCAGGAAAGCTGGGTGGACAGCTGAACTAGGCAGATGTTAGGTCGCGTTAACAGATCAATGGACTCAAAAGTTTCTTATGTACGATTCAAAAACGGAGCTAATAGTGACTCAAAGGTTATTCCTCCTGACTCTACTATTTACATGCATGCTCAGTCTGGCCGAGTTGTGCAGTACTATAAATGTCAGTGTCCATATTCTAAATTGGATATAAGAGATAATCAGGAAAATATTCCTCCAGGAAATGGTATGAATCAACCCGACTACTGGAAAATAACCCTTCCCTTTGTCAAAAAGAAGGGAGGTTTCCATAAAATGACAACTGGGTTCACCAATTCCTAGTGAAACGACAAGGTCTGTCACCTGTAAGGATCATGTTCGGACCCTAACTAAAAGTTGTGACATTATAAGTCGCACCCTATTGACAAGGGAGGAACGGGTTAACATCCCATTTGTCTGCTTGTTTCTCTATTATTCACCAGGAAATAAGGAATTCAACGGACAAATGGGCGGACATACCCCACCCACTTACCAAGGAGGTGTGGCTTCTCCAGATTCAAAGGGGGATGGACAGGGGTCAGACGTTGAAGTTTACAGGACAGCCCCTTCTCTCATTGCAACGAAGATTGGCGGACACCGGGTGGTTGTCGGTTTATTCCTAAGTTTTAGGTGGGAAACAGAGAAGAAAACAATGACGAATAGATGACGCAGGAGCGTGAAGAAGGACGAGCGATGGTCCACTTGAGCCTGGACGTGTTGCTTCTTGGATGCGCCTCCACTGTACACTTATCCAGAGATGAAATTATTCTCTCAGAATATAAGTTTCCGTAGTGGTAGCTCTCTGCGGCAGGGTCCCCATTGGCATCCGTATCCGCAGCCCAGGAGGCCGGCCGGCAATGCAAACTGTTTCAAATGTTCTGTCACATTAAACAAACTTCACTCATGACGGATTGCATGGCAAGAAATATAATTCTAACACCGGAGCCATAACCTCTGTTATTCTCATGGGAAAGAGTTTTAAAACATTGACTTACAATTTCCCTTGACAAAGCTCTTACCTTCCTACAAAAAAAACTGACCAGGCACCCCCCTTGGGAAGTGGGTTAAGTGGCAGGTGACCACCCCAGGTGATGTGAACATGTATCATGAGTAAGTAAATGTTTGTGATTTGTAACAGTAATGAACGTGATTTCCAGGAGAATAAAATGTAGGAAGTATACAAATTAGTTGAAAGTTCACATCGCAATCATACCCATACACATGCAATTTCATACCCTACAATAAGAGAATGTTCACACAGACTCTTAGACATAGGTGGCACATGTTACTAATGGGTCCGTGGACGCACTCATTTCCGTCGGGCTTTCGCGAAATTTTCCGATTGACAGGAGTTTTTGGCAACGTTGATTGGATTGTGTTGCAATTTTTTTTTTTCGGGTCTGCATGCGAACAAAAGCGGGGGGTTTTTGCGGACGACGGACAACTCAAAAACTGATTCGGACAAACCGGGAAGTTGTGTCGCAGATCAAGCATTACATGCACCGGGAAGAAGAAGGGTGAACTACTGGGACCTGAGTGGAAAGCGACACATGCAGGACTGGAAGCCGAAATCTTAGTGAATCGCGGCAGATCGTATCTAGTGGACATCCGGATCAGCGGGGTCAACGCGGGACGGGTAAGAAATGTCGCCCCATAGGAATATGATTCCCACATAGGATTGGCCCCCATGGATTGTCTTTACCTATGGTGACTCTCTCAGCGGGAGTTCATATTCTGAATGAATAGCGTCTATGTGAACATCCCTTATTGTAGGTTATGGAATCAAATCACTTCACCCATTCAGTTAAGCAAAAAAACCTAAGTTATCAAAATCTGGACTTCGTGCTAGCTCGCCCCGCGGATCCAAACCTGAACGCCTCCGAGGAGTCAAAAACAGTATACCAATGTTGGAAACCTAGAGAAAGGGGATGGGACACAGAAAGATAAGGAAGGGGCAATGGGCAATATAAAGAAGAGAGCGGAGCATGGAGATGGGAACAGAGAGGGGGGGTCAATGTGATAGTCAATGTGAATAGAGAAGACATAGTGAAAAACACAGCAGCAATGGGGGCAAAGAGAGATAGCGAGTTGGGATAGTGAGAAGCATGGTGGGGGGGCAATAATGGGGGGTTGTTGGAAGCCAAGAGGGCCGATGCCCGAAACCCCTTCCCCATCGTTGATCCCATGATTAAACTTATAGCGGCACTCCAGGTTTTGGTTCAAAATCAATGATTTAAAATGTGAGCCAATGAATAACGAGGTGGATACTTGGCCCTAACCTTGCGTATGATTTCGTATTTCAATGAGGCAGCCCTGACATCAGCGTGCAATCAGCTCACGATTGTAACGGCCAGAAAGACAGAACGGTCACCCTCGAGCTTGCTGACTCCCCGCCAGACGTGCGGCAGATGATTGGCCGGGGGGTGAGTAGCGGCTTCATTAAAGAAACATCATGGTGTGTGGGACACGCAATGCTATCATGGCTTCCATGACCGTGATCTGCCTTCGGTTAATTGCCGCGACAGTAAGCATAGCTGTAATTTACAAGCGGAGATATTGTCGAAATGGAGAAGGGGGGGGGGGTGATTTGGGGGGGGGTGATACGAGACGGGGAAACATAATTTCCCTTGAGTACAGATTTATAAAATACTACAAAAGGGACGAAACTGCCAAACTGAGCATTGGTTTTTTCAGTGCCATTATATAGAAGTTTGTTGTTGTAAAAATATCCCCTTAAATTCCTTAAAGGGATTCTCTCACCTAAAACAAATCATGGTACAAGTAAACTACCATTGTTAAAGCCCTTATAAGCTTTCCGAATTAAGCTACAGATTGCAACAATGTGCAGTTTTTCAGTAAATTAAATTTTTATATTATGAAATTAGACTCTCAGTGCCTTGTGGCGGGGGCCGCACTTGCTCTAATGGCCATTGTATTCCTATATGCGTCCCATTTACTTCCCAGTAAACGCCTTTAACCGTACAATATTTTATAGAAGTTATAGAAAGTTGAAATAGGTGCACTAGAGGCATGACTCCGCCCTAATGCACCAACAAGTAATTTGCCTAGAGATGGAAGCTAAAATTCTTTCGGAAAATGACACAATTATGAACAGGAAAGATATGTCTGAAATAGGATAAAGTGATTACACTCCCCCAAGGCTAAAGCCAAAAGACAGTAAATCCGCATTCTTAGAAAGCAAAAAAAAAAAAATTGTGACAAAGTTTATGAGATGAGTGTCTTATATTTCCAAAGCATTTTAAGCCGTTTCTGACATTTATTGTAAAACTCGTCTGATGCCATGGAGATAGGATCCCGTGGCTGTGAGTGCTTACATCAGATCGACCCGCCCATCTTCCAAGATGATCCATTGGTTTAGGCCCGGGCACTAGAGAGGATTATTCATAACATCCATATACACCATGATGGAGAAATATAGCACTATCCTATACACATAGGTGGCAGATAACTCACATTATTATAGAGAAGATACTGAAAAGACACACATATCGAGGTCAAAGGAAATTACACATATCGACAACAATTGGCGGGAGGGGTTGGGGCTAAAAATATAGGGCCACATCTGATGGGGACGGAGCTAAAAATATAGGCCACAATTGAGGGAGAGCTAATAAATAAGGTCACAATGGGGCAGGGGGCAGAGGTGAAGCTTTAAAAAATAATGGCCACAATTGGGGGCAGAGGTGAGGGAGTAAAAATAATGGCCACAATTGGGAGAGGTGAGGGAGTAAAAAAATAATGGCCCAATTGGGGGAGGTGAGGGAGAGTAAAAATACTGGCCACAATTGGGAGGGGAAGGAGCTAACAATACGGTGAAAAAGAGGCGGAGCTCAAGACTTACAGGCCCAAGTGGGCAGGGGCAGGTCTTAAAAATAAGGTTCAAAAATACTGGCACAATATGGGGTGGGGAGGGGGCAGCTCAGAGATACTGAACACAATACGGATGCAGAGGGAGTTTCAACAATACGGGTCACAATCGGGTAGGCAAGTTCAAAAATACTGGGCAACAGTTAGGGGCGGAGCTCTATATATACTGCCACACAATTAGGGGGCGGAGATGTATATATACTGCCACAATTAGGAGACGGGGCGGGGCTCATAGATATACTGGAACAATGAAGGGTGGGATTCAAAATTACGGAGCAGGATCAATATCTGCTACCCCTACCCCATCAGGGAGGAATAATGGTTAAGTTTAGAGGAGAGAGGAAGGATGGCGGTGTTGGTATCACAACATGCCTGATCCGGATTTTCAGTGTGAAGAGAAGGCTCCTTCATTGGCAGAGCTGCAGTACCACAGACAAACCAGGGAGTTTTCTAGTGCTGTTTTTTGACAAGGGAAATAAAAAACAAATTTGTTTTTAACCCTTTCCAACCCTTTAAGATCAGTAAAAGCTCCGCCAAGCGGACAAAGCCACCATGATCATTGTAGAAAGTGCTTTATGCAAAAGTTTAAACCCTGAACAAGGATTCACGGGCAGGGTCGCAAATAATCTAAAACTGGAACAAATAGCGGTTTGTGTTTTTGTGCTATATTTGAGACTCGGAGCCGCCCGAGGAATTTTATTGCCATTGTCCGACTATTTTTTCACAGGGAGAAGTGGACTATAATGGGCTCCGCTTGTGGAGAGAAGGCACGTGAAAAGGATTAGGGGGGGGATATGCTTAAGATTTTGTTCACGTACAAGCGCTCAAAATACTCTACTTCCAAAAACACTACTCCCTTATACCACATCTAAGGGATGCCTTAAAAATTATTCTATAAGAACACTTCTGAATTGTGCTGATTAATAGTTGCGCTCACTTATTCCGGCACAAATGGAATTTTATTCTCTAGCGCCCTACCCCCCCCCACCATCCTGAGCAATAAGTGTAGCTTTGACCACGGATTATGCTAATTAGGCTCTCTTCTGTCAAAGGTGGGAGCAGGCTGTAATTTTCTCCAACTTAAAACCCTTTAGACCATAATCAGGAAGATTGGATGCAAATTCTAAACTAACTCAGGGAACTTTGGGGATGAGCGGAAATATAACTGTACACTATATAGCTGCAAAGAATCGCGAGTGGGTTGTAAGCAGGAAGTCTCCGCTTTTAAGAGGTTTGTATCGCTTGAATAAAGACCGTTGACCCCTGAATCCTAAACCTGCTGTTTAAGTATCTACTGGGGACCCTCAGTGTGCAGATTCACAGGCTGTTACAATTTGCGCGGAACAGGTTCCACCTAACCGCCCTGCTCTCTCCCTCCTGATCTACGGTGTTAAACTAGCAGTAGCAGGCCGTGAGCGTGACATGGTTTCTTCATTAAAAACAGCACGCGGAGTTGGAAACAAACCCACCAGAGCCCTTCAGGTTAATTAGCAAAAATTTTTAAAAGGTTGATTGAGAAGGCAACGGCCAAGGGATAACAAATTAAGAAGTCACAGTGCTGGATCATGAGTAAGTGTCCTTGGTTCAACACAAAAAGATTTTGATTCCCTTGCAAATTACAAAACCAACTAGTTTGAGACCTACCTGCCACGTTTTTATTGAACTGGTCCTGAGACATAAACATTTCAATGAGTCAGATTTTAGGAAAAGGCACAAAAACTTCTCCAGAACCCCCCCCTGCTCCTTCCCCCAAATAAAGGACCCGTGGCAATCTTGTTGGAAGGCCAAAAATATGGTTTTGGCCAATTTGTCAGGAACATGGCTACCAACCTATTAAATTCCAAAATTCCAAATTTTAAGGAAACCCATCAGGAGATTGGGGCCCCTAAATGCCCAGCCACGGAGCCAAGTTTAGGGTCCCAAATCTTTGCATCTTTCCTGGTCGTGGGTAACGTTATGTAGAGTCAGTTGGTAAAAATGTCACAGTGACTTCCTGCACAGCGGAGTCCGCAAAACCTCACCACAGGGGCGGTAACTTTAGGGGGTCTGCCAGAGGTTGCGGTTGGTCGCACGGCCCAAGAGGTTTAGGGGGCCTTATGGTGTCATTCCCTATGAGAAGACTAGTACTACAAACCATACATCTATAGTCCGGGGCCTGGCACAGACTTGCACTGGGGCCATCAGCTTCTAGTTAAGCACTGACTCTCAAATCACTCGAGATGCCTCTAAACACCGGGCGCATGCGCGTGTTTAAAGTAAAGTGAATCAACTTTATGGTGGCAAGTAACAAAATTTTGGAAAAAGTTCTGAAGCCCGACTCGCAAAGTTGCCAGTTTAGGGGCCACGCTCGGACATCCAACCCGGTGGCTGTTCCACGTGAAGTGTTATGCAACGCGATCTCGGAATTGTCAGGCAGCCGGGATGCGACTGAGGAAAACAGTTCTGTTTAAGACATTGTATCTCTTGGTCCTACCGAGCTTGAGCTTCGGTAGAAAGGCATGGCTTTAGGCCGCTGTGGTGGCTGCCCCCACCAAGGGCACCCTACCCTCTCAGCTTTATTTTTGATTTGAATCTCTCGCCACAAACTACTCTTTGTCCTCCAAGTGTCGGGATAGTAGTCCATACCAGCGCGATTTCCAAAGGATATGTCCCGCTACCTGCAAACACAAGCAAGAATGGAGTCATTACACCGAGCGGTCATATCGGAGACATCGGAACGATAAGGACCGGCACAAGAGTCGAATACCAGAACTGAACGCAGAGCTTTGTGACTCGGAAAAAAAAACATCAACCCGGTTATATGGTGATTTCCAGGAAACGAAAAAAGCGAATAACCAGACATAATCAGGAACGTAGACAACCTCAAGAACAGTCGACATGTTATTTAAGCAAAAGTCAAAGCGGGATTTGCTCCCACACACTGATGAAATTTATAATATTTCCAAAAAAAAAAGATTTCAAAAACATATGTTGGCATAAAATAAGAGTAACATTGGCTAATTCGGAGTCAGTTCCTAATCATGTGAATTTGGGCTGAACTGCAATACCCACGTGGCCATATACAATTTGTGGTGCTTGTGCATGGCGCCGTGAAGAGGTACAGATCCATCTTAAAATGGAGCAAGCAAACACTTATGAGGTGAGTGATCCCAAATTACATGCAACATTGTGACACAATATTCCTTTAAAGGGAATTTTCCTTTTCTAAAGTGAAGGTTGGGAGAAGGGATTCCAACTGCTGGGGCCCAAAGTGAGTAATCAAGAGAAACCATGCCCCCCATTTCACAACGGACTGCGGAGTCTGGAATATGACATTTCAAAAATTTGACTAAAAGGCAGAACATTCGTCATATACAGGCAGTCTCTGGGTTACGTACAAGATTAGCAGTCTTTGGGGTAAAACCAGCATTTTCCCTCGACAGGTGAGTTCCCACACACAAGGTGCCAAGGCTTGTTATACCCTGGTCATGAGTTGTACACCACAAATGCACAGCTCATTCTACGAGTGCATGTGAGTCACACGGTGGTGCACGGCTGTATATCCCTTGGTCAGTGATGTCACAGGTGCAGGTGTTACCTCCCTGGTCATGTGTGATGACACAGGGCACGGCCTCGTTACATCCCTGGTCATGTGATGTCACACAGGTGCAAGGCTCGTACACATGGTCATGTGGATGTCACCACAGGTGCACGGCGCGTATATCCGGCTGTGATGTCACCAGGTGCACGGATCGGTAGTATACCATGGTCAGGTGATGTAACACAGGGCACGGTAGTTACATCCCGGGTCATGTGATGTCAGGCACAACAGGTGCACGGCCGTTACATCCTGGTATGTGATGTCACACAGGTGCCAGTCTTTACATCCCCCCGGTCAGTGATGTCACCAGGTGCACGGCTCGTTAGAGCCTTGTCAGTGATGTTAAACTAATTATTATATCACAGAGGAGTAATGAGTGTTGTGTTATAACACGCCGTGCACCGGTGTGAATTCACATTACCTACGACCGGTGTTTATCCACAGGAAGTAAAACTGAAGCTTCCTGTTGCAACGACAGCAGCTGAGATCTAGAAAACTTGAGGAGAGTGATACAAAAATTATTTGAAAAGTTACAGACAATCCTACAATGGGTTGCAATTCCATGTGTGTAGGGCGGGGGGGGGCAGAGAGAAGGGGACAAAGCACTAACCGGCGCGGCATTTCCCTCATCTCTCCTCCAATCAGAATTGATTTTAAGGCCAAGACACGACTACAATCTCTCACGAAGAAAATGTTGGACACAGAACGATATACCCCAATTAAACAGAACGGCAACCCGTCTCAATCGGTGGAGATTTACCATCTAGATTCAAAACAATGATTTTTACGACCAACTCGGCATGCTACATTGAGTCGAGACTTGCAGATTCCTTGGCCTGACTAGAGCAGAGGACCAGGGAGTAATGCAAGGAGCGAGCACAGACGGCGTCTCGTCCAGTCGCCATTCTGCTGGATAAAACGAATTGCGTTTACGGGTATGAACATCCCTGACATTCCACCTCCATTCATAAACTTCATATAAGATAGAACTTTCTATGACGGACCATTTTGGATTACTATGTAGAAGGGCAGCACGGTGGCTTATGGTTAGCCACCTTACAGCCTTGCAGCGCTGCTCCTAAGTTAAAGTCACAGGGTCAAAACATCTGCGAAGAGTTTGATATGTTCTCTCATGTTTGCGTGGGTTTCCTTCAGGTCCTCTGGGTTCCTCCCCACCTACAAAAACATACGGGTTAGGGTGATAGATAGTGAGCCCCATTGGGGACAGGGGACTGGTTGCGCAAAACTCAGAGCAGCGATGTCTATAATCTGTGTGCGCTATATAATAAATAATCCTTTACTTAATAGAAAAATGGATGAAGAAATTGGCCCAGGCCACTGGTGGTGAGTGGTGAGCAATACAGCTTTGCAGCACTGGAGTCCTGAGGTTCAATGTCCACCCAGAATCAACATCTGCAAAGAGTTTGTACATTCTCTCCGTGTTTGTGGGTTTACCTCCGGTCCTCCGTTTCCTCCCACACTCAAACATACGGTTAGGTGATAGATGTGAGCCCCCAATTGGGGACAGGGACTGATTTGGCAAAGATTGGGCAGCCCTGAGTAATTGTGTGCTACATATAAATAAAGGAATTATTATTAGAAGTAAGTTTTTACGATTACGGTCTTAATGGGTTTTCCACCAAAAAGCCAAAATAGGCCCTTCCCACAGGATAGGGCCTACTTACTGATCGGTGTGTGTCTCAGTGAGAGACCATTTACAGATCACAAGAGCAGGGTGATCCGATGTACCGATCCTGCTATGACCCTCGCACTCCCAGAGTATGACGGAGCAAGCTAGCCTGCATGCCGGGTGGGGTTTGCCCTGTTCTCTCGGGGAGCTGAAGAAATCTACAGCACAGAGGGGCTTTGGTAACATCCCCTAGATGCCTTCTAGCTCATAGCATCATTTTAAAAGTGAGTTTAGAGAGGAAGGAAGGCCATGGATAACCACCAAATAAGTCGATTCACCGAGTCCCGATGCTGGATTATGAGTAAGTGTCCCCCTGGTGTATCATGATGGATTTTTATGCTTAGATTCTGACGGGCAAATATTTTGCTTCCTGTCCCAGAAAATATTATTATTTTTTTAAAAAATCTAACGAGCTTATTCACACAGTGGCATGTAGGTCAGGATACAATGAAAAAAAAAAAATAGTGACAGGACTCATTCACCCATCAAAGCGGGCACCCAGGGGAAAAAAAAAAAATCCAAAATATTAATGACATATAGTCCAAATAAAAAAAGTGTCATGAAAAAACATTCCATCTAATCGCAAGTAATATTGCAATTTAAAAGGAGATAAGATTTTCTAGATACAAAAGATTCTAGTGTGAAAATAGAAAAGAAACCAAAAAACAACATTTTAAATTAAAAAAAAAAAACACTTAGTTATCAGTTTATGAAACCGGCACACAAGACGCAAAAATAATTGGTCATAAAATCTTTTTGAAGGCAAAAACTCAAACATAGACGGGCAAAGTTGAAGTGATTCGGCACGTTATTTTATCGATCGACTTCAAAATTACAAAAGACAAACAGAAGTCTCTAACCACCAAATTACCACATGCGAACAATGCAGCCTCCATCACTTAAATAAGACACGGCGAGAAAAGAAAGGAAAAGACATGAAAAGACTGTGGGCTCTTGGAGTAAAAAGATTTTTTTTTTCTGCCAAGTACAAGCACAAAGATTCTTCACCAAGGTACAAGGGAATTTTGGAATCCTTTTCAAAGCCGGAGCACTCCCTCACAGAAATATCTTTTAATACACAGCCCTCGGTGCACATAGTCCAGACAACAACACGCTGTGTATGGCTACCCACCGGGTGGGTGGACCGAAGAGAAACTTGTCCGCCCGGCCGATACTAGAAGTAGATTTATGAGACTGTCGAAAAAGAAGGTCTCTTTTGAGAGTGATTCAGCCATCGTTATGGCCCCGGTGGAACAAGAGTTTCACAGGGCTAAACTCATTTTTGTTCAGGTTTTTTCAGAGGACTATAACAAAAATAAAAAGGTTCTTCCACAAAAACAAAAATTTTATTACCTTCTCAAGCCAAAAAGAGATGTCCTGAAAGGAACGGTGAATTGAAAATATTCGGGTTGTGAAAGATTTGCCAACAAAGGAAGAACTCTGAAGCTCTCGGGGCATCACGCAAAGGCTAGGATGGACCAGGGCCAGGGTTAGGGGGGGCGGCAAACTGGGCTTTGCCTTGGGCCCCGTGTCTTAAGAGGGCCACAGAATATGGATGTTGGGCCAGAGGATCTATTGCTCTATTAACACCCTTGTATCTATAATCGATCAGTTCTAGTTATCCATCTCCTATCTATATCGATCCATCTACCAATCATTACTTTTAGCTCTCTTATACTGTATCCATCTGTCATATCTATTCCATTTCATCTAGATCATATCCAATAATAATCTAGATAAATCTTTCTTCATATTCATAAGTATCTTCTAATCCAGCTATATCATAAGATTCTCCTTTACAGCCCAGTACAGAACTTACCTACAGGTGTGTAACTGCAGATTGTATTATTGGGCAGGGCTATTTTTTGTGGGCACAACTTGATATTTTGAAAACAGGGCCTCACGTTTTCTAAAACGCCTGGACCAGGACCTGGACATAAAATGAGCTATAACATAAAACATAGGTGATGTAGGTGCATCAGGCACTTTTGACCTCCTCTTTACAATTTGCGTGGTAAACAACCGTTTTAGGCACGTGAATGTCAGACATATTGGTCGGGACCTAAGAGTCTCCGGACGGAGACTGCCACTAAGGCACCGTGTAGGTGGGTGGAGTCTTATAGCCTAGGATGCTCCACTATGGGGATTATGGGAAAATATGCTAAGTTTTCCAGGATGGGTGAGGAAGCGAAAACCACACCACACACTCATTCCTTCGTAGAATGCATTATACCAATGAGATAGTCTTTGGGGCAATTGACCGGAGAACTTGTTCTATCTACGTGTACTGTACCCAAAAAAACCCTTGTGACGAAAGAAATCTGATCTAAGACATGGGAGTGCCCAAATACATAGGCATCTCCAAGTTGAGGCGTTGAGTCAGTTGTGTTGACAAGGTGTTCCAGGAATTTAACTAAACCCTATGATGGCTACTATGAAGACAACGTGGGGGCGGGCGGAATTGGTAGGCTCACCTGGCAGGTTGGCAGGTGAGTCATCGGCCTCATTGTGCGAACTCGTGCTGAGACACCACTGCCGATACAAATCCTTCTTGAAACATCGACCACAGTAGTATCGAGAGCCTTACCACTTATGGTCCCGCTATACTTTTTATTACGTTACATTTCTAGTCACCACTAAATTGCCTAAAAAAACCCCTTGGACACCCTGGAAAACAAAACTAACTGGCACCCCCATTGCCTTCGTCGAGAGACTTACACTTATGCGTCCAGCTAAGACCAGAAACAGATGGGAAACAGGGGCCTTGGAAAGGGAAGAGCAATGGTGGTGGACAAGGGGACCTTTTTATTAATTTACATTCCATGGTGACCACTAAATTGACTCCTAAAAACAAAACCCTTGGACACCCTGGAACCAAAAAAACTGTAACAAGTGCACCACCATGCCAAATGTAGAGAGGACCATTCGATTGGCAAGAAATGTAAATGTATGGCTTGGTTTGAAGGCTTAGCCACCACACAGGCGCATAAACCACTCTATGTAAATGAAGCCACATGGGGCAATAACCAGTCCTCAACACAATCACGGCCTATAAAAAACTCTCCGATATTTTCAGCAGAAAAAATTAATAAAATAAGAAAAATAATATTCAGTTTCTTCTCGGAATGTAGCAATTAGACTCTCTATGAGACGGAAGTTTATGGTTCGAGATGGCAACTGCAACCCACCACAATTTTACCAAATTTGGCTCACAATTTTGTGGCTTAGACACCAATCGCCTAAGAAAATATTAGGACTATATTTCCAAAATGGGTTGTAGAATGAACTAAGACACCCAGAGGCCATGATGCAGAGGATACTTTTAGTGATCCCCCACCCGAAAAACATTGGCATACATTGGAATGAATATTACAACCTGGTGCTTTGGTTTGTGCAGGGTCAACATTGTTTTACCCAAACCTCCTTGGTGATCTCTCCTAACAAAGTTGCCGACTTCCGCGATTGTCCCTAAAGCACGCTAATATAAAATGTGTGTTCTTGGGCGGAAACTCCTCTAAATCAGAACACAGAAGGGGTTTTTTTTTACCTTTTTTTATAGTTAGATCTGAGGATCTTACACAAGTCCCACCACGTGCGCTCTACGTAGGTAGCGTCCCGAGTGATGCCACTCTGACATGGTTTGTCATGACAGGCTGGTGGATGGGGAAAGCACATAAAAAACCTTAATAAATATCTAAAATGATCTCATTTTCTTATTCCCATGTCTTTTCTTCCGTTCGTCTAGCCATCGGGGTTCCAAATGCCTTCTCACAAAATCTTACAGGATGCAATCTGGTAGGGCAATCATACATCTTCTTTTAAAGACTTTGGGATTTTGTGGTCGTACCTATCCAGGATAACTCCGTGTAGTGCTTGGCAAAAACATCTGAATGCCCAAGGACAAATGCCACCAGAGTCCTGAATTCACTAGATTTAGAGGATATAAAAGATTGGCTCGTCACCAGTGTTACGTGTGCACCTAAGTGTCCACAAAGATTTTTTTTTTACCAAAGGTTTTGTAGGTTTTTAAAAATCGTATTATATATGTACAAGCCCCCCCCCCACCAAGTAGGGGGATTTAGTTGCTATGGTTGATGTTTTCATATGAGGCAATGATTAAGTTGGATTCGAGTCTCATATGTCAATTAAAACTCCATGTCCACCCCACCACCAGGGTCCCACAGGCCCGTGGCCGCCCTCCCCCGGTGGGTCTCCACGGCCCAGTGTCCGAACCTCCCCGGGGTCACCACAGGCCAGTGCCGACCCTCCACCGGGGGTCCAAAGGCCAGTGGGCCGACCATCCCAGGGGTCCACAGGCCAGTGGCAGACCCTCCCCCGGGGTCACCACAGGCCGTGGCCGACCATCCCCGGGGTCCACAAGGGCCAGTGGCCGACACTCCCACGGGGTCCCACAGGCCAGTGGCCGACCCTGCCCCCGGGGTCCCACAGTCCAGTGCCGACCTCCCCGGGGGTCCACAGGCCATGGCCGAGCCCTCCCCGGGTCACAGGCCGTGGCCGACCTCAATAGGGGCCCACAAGCAGCTGGCGATCTAACCCCCCGTCCAGGGTCCCACAGCCAGTGGCGATCTAACCCCCCCGCTCCAGGGTCTCACAAGCCAGTCGCCTGGAGAGAGGTGAATCTGCCTGATATTAATAGGGCTCCCTTTGCTGAAACAAGTCTTTAATGCTGGATAAGAAAAAAACATCGAGAAACCTCCTCCCGAGTAAGAGAATTCTTTCTAGAGATCATTACACTGTGGGAAAGCCTTCAGTGGGTTGCATTGGGATCTGATGCAGACTGGACACATAGAAGTGTTTTTGAACGAACAAGGACATATTATAAAAACTCACTACCAACTTTCATAAATGTGATGGGGTCCTCTCAGCCGTGCGGCTGAGGCCCACTGAATTTGATCATTTGGGTATCCAAAAAGTTGATGAAGTTAAAGGTTGTCCAGGATTAGAACAACATAATGCTTTCTTACAAACGCCATCCACATGCCGTTGTTGTGGATGCCAGTAGGTTCAATGTGGCTGGCGGCACTGTTTTTGAATTGGATGAAACCAAACGTTTTGTTCACTCTTGAAGAAATCTCTTGAAAATTGCTCTTATAAGTGGCATCTTATATCCGACCATTTAGAGGTAACTTATAGGGGTTAGGATCCATACTGAATCAAAAAAACCGAGGTTTCCCTCACAGTTTAAAAGCCCCAATTACTAACCCTTTAGCTCCCCAGGACTGAATTTTCTAGTCAACAGAAAGGTTGAAGATTCTCGAACAACTTTTAACTTACCAGTGTCAACAGCCTCCATTTCCCAGCAGAATGCCCCTGTAAGGACTACACGGTATAGCCCGGACAACTGGCAGTGACGATCCTTGATATTCCAGGTGAAACACTGATGTTACTCTAGAATGAGCAACTAAAGTCCCGGTGAGCACTTCACACAGATAGCTGGAGTATGTCGGAAGGAATAGATCTTTATGACTCCGATGAAAGCCCCAAGCTTTCACCTTTGCCGCTTGCTCATAACTAGTTCGGAATCTAGGATTTACTCCTCCATCAGTGTTATGCAGGCATGCAAATATTCCACCCACCAAAAACCACGAACAAAACCCCAGTTTTAAAAAATTAATTGTATTGGAAATTTAAAAAGTAGATTTTTGGACCCCCACCATTCTACACAGTCTCAATTGGTAACGAAATATTGTGAAAATTGGGCCCAGTTTTTGTTCATTTCTATGGTCAGATGGATGTGAGGAGGAAAGTCTTGCTCCATGATCTCGACATACTATAGGCCCACGACGGACCCATCTACGCAGCCATGAATTATAAGAGGTCCAAACCAGCAGATTCAGAACTGGGCGCCTCTTTTAGGGGTGGCCCCTGATCTCAACGCACATTACTCGGCGAAGGACACTCTACTCATCACAGTAGTAGGCATTATAGGACAGGCCAAGAGGGTGACCATTATGCAAACATATCCAGAAAATGGTTGTTGTATGGCTGGAAATCATTGGCCACTTCATGTGGTTCTGTTATGAAGAAGTTGCCTGTGGTGGGATCCAGCCTTTATGAGAATGAATTTATGGACATTGGGGAAAGGTTTTCTCTTTGAGTAGGTGGCCAACGAGGTCAATAAACAAAAGCATCACGAAGACATCTTCGACTAGCACAGACATGGGCATTGTAGGACAGCCAACCGTCAATGTGCAATAATTCATTGGGCAGGCTAGTTTAGTATCATGGAATTCATGGGCAAACTTTATCTCATAAACAGAACCACGCGGTATGAGTTAGAAGCTGAATGAGGGGGGGACAAGCCTGTTGAAGTAGACTTGAAGTTATGGAGTGATGGAAAAGTTCTCATAAGGGAGATAGGATGGCCAAGAGGTCCACAACGGGTCGTTGTGCCAGGGGGCCCCTTACTACACACAAATTACTTAGGCCAAGACATCAGCGTTGTTGAACCGCACAAGAGTCCAAGTCAGCAGATTCAGAATCGTTGTTGATATGGGGCACGATTTCATTGGGTTGGATAGTCTAGGCATCAGAAAATAATGCCAGCTTTCTCTGCGAACAGAACAACACGGTTAGGAACAAGCTGTGTGGTGGACAAGTCCTCAAGAGTTGATGGGGGTGGTTATAAAAGATTCCTTAAGGGTCTGGAAAAGCTGGGGACAGACCCCCAGCAGAGGAAGAGAGGCTATTTAGCATGGGATGGATGTTTACCAGCAGGGACAAGAGGAGCGTTTGCGAACAAAGAGACGCTAAACGATGTCGTCATGTGAACTGGACACGCCATTTGTTAACAGCTGAATAGTTTGGAGGAAAAGTAGGAAGTCATCCACTATACCATCAGGAAATGGCGTCTAGTCCTAACTCGAGGCGAGACGAAGGAGGCGTCCTCTTATCTCACCCGCACGTGTGGAACACAACAATGACACTCGATTGAGCCGACAGTGTGCGCATTTTAAGATTTAAAAGGCTTCCGTATCAGAAAATAAAGAATTGTTTACATTTATTCCAATTCATAAATTGTACAATTCACTTTTCCCGCCTCAATTCAGTTTTCAAGATCTATGAGACGTTTTCGTCAATTGTTTGCTCTAATCAGATCTAAATCTCTCCTGTCATGTGACAACGGGACAGGTGTGCGGCTCAGATAACGAGTAATGTAATTAGCCGCCACGGTCACGGACCAGGCAGATCCTGCCGTTGTGGCTAGAGCTCTCCTTGCTATAGCAGTGCGCATACAACATTTTTAAATATATTTTGTTTTAATTAAGAGATGTTTAGGGGTTTTCAAAAAAGTATACCTAAAAGTCCTAATGGAAAATTTTAGAACTTCTTAAAAAAAAAAAAAAAAAAAAAAGTAACATGAAAATTTCTCGGAAAGCCTTGATTTCAGCGCAGTCCATTATGTTAACTTGAAGGGTACTAAGGCGCACCATCAATTAGCACGGCCCAAAATATATAAATATTTTAACCGGAAAAAAATTCTTTTAAATTGAATCTACAAGGTGCTGGACGATGGTGACCTCCCACCTTATGCCACTATTTATGCTTACACTAGACTAAGATCTTAACTGCATACTCCAACCATCCCAGAATTGGCCTAAAGAGTCTGAAATTTTTGGGTGATGTCCCCAGTCCAGGGGAGGGAGGTCTGAGCAGAGATGAGCGGGGTTTCTTGTGCACCCCTGCGCGCCGGCCTATTGCCGGATTAGCAGCCACCGGCAAATTGGACACCCCTACGACTAAGCCATAGTGTGTGGTCAGGGGACACGGCCCCAATCATAGCCATGGCTAGTAGCATCAATTTGCAGGATGGGCAAAGCCGGCACTATGCTCGGTCGGTGTGCTAGGACCTACTGAAACCCCGTAATTAGGTCCGATCATCTCTAGTCTCTGGAGAATCATGGGATCATCTAACAGAAAGGAGGCATCAGCACCAAGGCTACAAAAAATGGGCCCATGATCAGAGTGGGTGCTACACAAAAGAGGTGGGAAGTCTCGGAGAAACGGATGCGCATTCTAAGTGTAGGGGCTACAGAAAAGGGATGATAAACATCAAGGGCGCCCCCTAGGGCCCGGGCAGTGGTGGAGATCTATGGGCCACTCAGAGCCTTTACTGGGGCAACCCAGGCCATAGCCAGAAGAGTTCACCAGACAGGACTACGCCTGCAGTCCCAGGCAGCCCAGGATGTTGCAGCGCTCCGTGATATTTTAAAAGAGACTCATCTTGGAGCAAGAGTAGTCAGCAGGGTGAGATTTTGTTTTTTTTTTTTGGTTAGTACATTTATCATTGGAGTTCTGCGCAGGCCCATGATTCTTCCTGCCTAGGGTCCCTGCCGGGAAGCTAAATTCTTTAATCTAGATGTCTCCTATTCCATTACTGTATTGGTGTCCAGCGGACACCGATACGAACCAAGCTGTGACAGAGAGGCGCCAATAAGTGAGGGGTTAGAAGTGGCTTTAAAGTGGGGCTGCTAAAATCAAAAATTTTACTGATGGACCCCAAATTTTGTCCTTCTTGGACAAGTGCATAAAAGTTGGGGGCGTTGTGCAAACTAGAAGTTTACAAAAAACGAATTATTAATTCCAAAAAATACTCCAAAAACAAAGAACAGTGACAAAATGAAAGATCCTGAAAGAGCGGATCTACGCCCCGCAATGTTTCCGGTGAGAACTCAGCGGGGGTCGTTAAGAAGAAATTAAGCCCTTTAATCTTAAAGCCGGTTCCTTGCCACTCGTGGCCATAAACATCACATTCCCGATGCTCGAGACGATGGGGGCTCCGGTTCGCTTAATTCTCTCAATTTCCTAGTGTGAAAAGCCACTCGGGATCCCTGGTGGAGGAGGCACATGCGGGATAGTGGGAACTGGAACCAAAAGGAGGTCAGCGACTATGGACCAGGCACAGGGAGCGGAGCATGATATTGAATGCCTCATGAGGTCCAAACGTGTGAATTCAAGAATTCCGGAGAAGATAAGCATCCCTGCTGATCTCTAAACTATGTCCCGGGTTCCTCATCTGACACATGTTTTCCAGGCTATAGATCATGGGATATTCTCTCCTCCAAAATTACAGTGAAACAAATAAACAAATGCGATAAGAACATCACCGAGACGACGCAAACAAAACTCCAAAAATTTTGCCGTTCACAATAGTATACCAATTTTTTTTTTATTTTAAAACAACGAGAGTAGGGCGACACATTTTTACAATCCAACGGCACCTTTCCGAAAAACGGTTTGGTTCTTAAGGTTTCTTTTCGACACAGCACTACCAGGTATAGTGGCCATGTTGGGCTGGTGTGTTTGCAGCTAGCCCCGTTAATTGGAATAGGAATGAAGTAGAGAGCGTACAGGTGACTGATGAATGGGATGTCAAAGGCTGTGAAGAGGGGTCTCTTTTTTTTCTTAGGTGGTAGGAATCACGAAGAGAATTGGTGTCCACATTAAGTTGGGTAGGGTCTAATTTGACAGCCCAACCGGCTACACCTCAACTTAAACTCACATCAGCAGGCTTGTGGGGACACATGGACCAGTTTTCGACCTAATTCGGTTGCATGAAATTGTTCTTCCAGCTCCCAATTTACATGCATGGACACACTGGTACCAAGTCCCTATGACGCGTGGCTTGACGGCTCCAGTCAACTCCACCAACCAATGTCGATGGGCCATGACTGATCATGTAGAAGAGCAGTGGTGTAGTTATCAGCAAGAACCAGTGCCAACGTTCTGTAGTGGGTGTGAACTGGGACGGGATCATGTAGCTGGTACCAATATTTGGACTAGGATGTATAGATGCACGTAAGAGATGTCATTGTGGAATAGTGCAGCTCAGGACCTGCTGAGTCACAGTGCCAGGCCTCTAGGACATAGCAGGAGCTCAAGAAGAGCTGTAGATGCTTTTTTACACTAAAGAACATTGATGGTTACTGTTTTATACTAGAATTGTTTTTCCCTAAATCCTTCGCTCCTCGATACCTTCCCTTTCTTGGTTGAGATGAAATGGACAATAGTGTCTTTTTCAACCGTTATAAAATATTGAACTGCCATTGCTCAACCACTAGAGAAATGGACGAGCGTGGTAGCACACTTAGGACATGATCTGTTGCCCCCAACTCCTAAGGGTAGGCCATCTACAGATAAAGAAGACCTATTACCATCCCTGCTGTGTAAAGCCACTCGTTGGGCGACCATATGACATTTTTGTTTGTAACCATTTCCCAAGACAAGCTTGTAGTTCCTGCACCGCTAAATATGTTAAACTAAGGTCTCCCACTTGTCAGGGGGGATGGTAGACCACACGCTTCCTGCTCCAGCCAGGACTGTCTTCCACCTGGATGTAGGGAGTATTGACGCCCCATTGTGCGTAAGAACAGCAAGAGCGAAAGGAAAAAATGCACAATACGGAGAAGCGTTAGAGTAGAGTAAAGCCATCCTATTAGACCATCTAGAAAGAGTGGAGTGAAGCACCATGTAATGGGAATAGGTAAAGAAAGGTACAAGCGGACACCACCCCCTTAGGATAGAAAAACAGCGCGGTGGAGCACAGAAAGGGTAGTAAAAATTAAGGGGGTCGAATAGTGATGATCTGCGCCATGACATCATGGTCGTACCAAAAGCAGAGCAGATGAGGGGCATGAAGAAGACGTGGTTCGGGTGGAGGTGGCATCCTCTTAATCCAAGGTTAATGCTCTACCTAATCAAGATGTTCTTCCAGTTCTCTCAAGTTGTCCCCTTCGAGGCAAAATAGACCGGGGCTGATGCGCTATTTTAATAACAGAAGGAGAATAGAACCTGCTGGTGCCTCAAGTGTGACTTAGCCTTAAAAGGTGGCAACGGGCTGCAAAATGACCCACAACAATAACACTTGAGGTATAAGCCAACCACTGCAATTCTTTCACGACTTGGACATGGAAAAAATTTAGACGGCCCTAGGAGTTTTTTTTACCCTCTATGTCTGCTGCTTGACAGGTCCATCATAGACGGGAATGAGGGTCATGATGACATCAATCTCATCTTAATGACCAAAACTGTTGATGGCAAGCATTCACTCCATCCACCTTATGCCCTAGAACATTTTGTTCCACACCATCACCGAAGTTTCCCCGCCTGTTGCCTTGCTTGATGACTCGGATGACAGACACACGTGAGAGCTTTTTTGTACACACGTTCCCAGACTTCAGAGTTTGCTCTCCCACCGTTATAGATCTCAAAGCTACGCTCAACCCCTCAGGTCTGCCCGACACCACAGAAAACAGGGCCGAGCCGCTTTATAAAAGTTCACTCCCTTCCCACACCATAACACAAATGCAATGCCAATAGGAGGCATTCTGAAACAATTTTTAGGAAGAAGTTTTTTTTGTTTTTGGCAAGGACATCATGGTACTCTTGTAGGTTTAGTGTTGGCCTTAACAATGCATCCATACCGCTCCTGGGTGATTGCACTCTATACCAATAAGTGGCCTTTAGCTGCGACCAAAAGGAACGGGGTCATAGGCTTAGTGCCAGAGCCGCAGAGAAACGTAAGATACCTCCCAATAAAAAAAAAAAAATGCCACTCCTCTTTTTTTTTAGTGTGACCCTCTCATCATCACCGTCCTATGTATAGGCCTTCGACTGGTGCAAGTAGTTGGTCTTGCCCTACCTTGTAGCCTAGACCTTGTGTCGCGTGTAGCTAGTGTGGACCTTGAAATAAAAAAACCTGCATTCACACACGGAAGGTTCGATGACGTTCTTTTTGCCTTTTTTTTCCCCCTCTCTTTTAAATACACAAACAACATCTTACGATGTGTTTGTTTAAAAGCCGGGCTAGCCGAGCCCGCTGAATCATGGAGCGCCCTCCCGTAGGGCCTTTGGCAGCTGCAAATCTAAACAGTCGCTCCGGAGTATCCACCCTCGATGTTGCCCATAATACATACAAAATAGATATACAAATATTAGATAATAATCATAAAAATACATAAAAGTACAAGTATGATTATAATATTAAAATAACCTCCGATGGGCCCCGGATTCCATAAGAGTCAGTAGAAGACTCCTGAGTTGAAATTGATGGACTGCTGTCTTTTCAACTCGTTTTATAAAACCAAGAGGTGGCGAACCTATTATGTCACGGGTGCCAGGCATTGGTGCAATAGCGCCCTCACTGGACCAGGCCAACACCAAAGACGATGTTGTGCAAGGGATCCCAGACAGCCAGACTATGTGACCTCAGTTGCTTTGCTAATGTTGAGCGACACGTCTGTGCCGGAGAACTAAAAGGAATGGGTAGTGTGAGGGCATATTCTGATTATCATCGTAGCACCGGCTTCGCAGGTACGAAAATTCTCCTATTGGGGGAGGAACCAATGTACCACATCCTTCTTGGAATCGTATTGTTGTTTCAGGATTATGGATACGATTGAATGCTATGACAGAGGAAGGGAGACAGAAGTCTGTTAATTGGTCAGGTGGCACTTTGGCTCAAATAGTGGGTGTTTTGCTTGTAGTTTGGCGGGTGAGGGCACTTGGTGCCGCAACAAGTTACGCATTCACTGGGTAGTATTAAACTCTGAAGATCAACCCCATTTGGAGGTATTTTGGGGACATCATGTGTTTTTATGGGAGGCGATGACCCACGACCATTCAGATCTTTATTTGCCGCATGTGCTCCAAATATGTGTGTACAATGATAACATGGCTGTGCTAAACATTGGCCTATATCAAGGACAGGATCTGTTAGAACTACCACTTTCTGTGGCTCGGACCAATCTGGGCCCAACAGCGAAAAAGATGACACAAGGCTGTCGGTGACATCTGAGGCAATACAGAATCCAAAATGTCTCATAGAGCCAGCCAAATTAGAGAGTCAGTAACCGTTACAAACTCACTGGACATAACACACTTACCGATGCATTGGACGACGCCACTTCAAGGGTGGTGCTGTAGTTTATAGATCTCGATAGGGGCTAGGTCATTAAAGTGGGAGTCACAGTGGGGGGTCCTGGAGGATCAGAAAACCGGAAACCTGAAGAATCTCCTTCGTCTATGTCGTGTTCAGAAGTGGGTAACTGCCAGGTCGAGCCCATAAAGCGGAGAGACAGTTACAGTGTCGTCCCCAATGTCAAACCGCAAATGTACCTGGACTGGAGACCAACCAGAGGAATCCAAGCTCTAAAACCAAACTTCACTCCCGATAGCTACAGCAGAAGACAACCTTAGACGCCCCAAATATGGTAGGATTGTTAGAGTCTATTCTGTCGGGAATGAGATGGTCCCAAGAAGAATTTATTCTGGAGTGCCCCAGGACCCTGGGACACCGCACCAATGAGCTGGAAAACCCTTAAACACGACAAGACATTGATAGGTATGAGTGATCCCATAGAGTTCTTCGGAAGAGGTGCGCCCATGTTCCAAAGGACTCAACACGCAAGACCACAGTATGCAGATAAAGGTCACCCCGTTCCCCCAGACCGGCTGAGCGGTTACACTTACCTCCCGTCATTGTCCACACCGACAGACCCAGACCTAATTTATAAAGGAGCGAACCAAGAGTGATACCTTCAGCAAGTCGCATTCAATCGCATCTAAAGGGGCTCACATAATTTCGCCCTCAGGGTGTGGACAATGTCGGGAGGAGGGGTAAACGACTATATAAAAATTAGCATTTGTCCTTTTTTTCGACAGCTGGATTTCTCACTGAAAGATAAAAAAAGGACCTTTTTTGGATTTTTTCCACCCCATGCGCCCATATTTTGCTAGTGATTCGCGACCTTTATTTCGCTTCTCATTTCTTGATTATACGAGGGCTGGCAATTACATCCAAAAAGCTCCCCCCCCCTGTGGTTATGCACAGTCTCCAATGTTATCTGGTTCCTTCATACCAGTGTTTTCCATGTACCGCAGATAACACGTTACCTATCCAACTTCCTCCATAACCTCCCTTTTCGAGGGACTTCATAGCCATGTGCCTGCCCCCCAGATTTTATAGAAGTGGCTTGACTCTTGCAGGTAATCACACTGATACACTAATTGACGCATGGCGAGTTATGTGGGGTTACGGCGCCCTCATTGCTCAATAGAAATAACATATTGAGGACTAACGTAAGTAATATGGGGCAGTACGGCATTACGACCGCGTCCTGTCATAAAATAACGTCTTAATTCGGTCTTTCGATCACTGTTTCACTAAAAATCAATAAGCCAAATCAGTCGCGTAAATAGAAGGCGAATAGAGTGGATGGGACCAGCGCAAAGTCTGTGCCCAGGCACGGACTTAAATGTTATGGTTTATAGGACTAGTCTTCATATGGGGAAGTGCACCAATAAGGGACCCCTATAAAATTTGGGCCCTCCTGGTGCGACCGCCCAACCTTGCACACCCCTCAACGGTTACCACCCCTGGTGCCCAATTCTCGTCCTTATATTAACACTTAGCATCTGTCTTGCACGTAGTTAATAGGGTGAGTGCTGGAGATAAAGACATATCCCAAAAATTCTGTGGTCCCTATGACAAACACTTTGGCTGTACTCAGTTCTGTTCACGACCCGTCTAGCAACAGATGGTTATTGTTCTTTAAGTCCTATCTCACACACATGGCAAACACACACAACTAGACAACATGGGGTCCGTGCCCCTGGTCAGAGGGTACAGAAGACCCCCGTGCTGCCCAGTATACAGAGGAACACAATTCTGACTAGTAATAGGTAAACATTGGTTCCATGCCTATATGACCCATACAAGGTCCTTATGTCACACAGGACGTAAGAGTGTATAGGGTCGGCAGAATCCGAAGCTATTCACTGATTCGGTCAAATCTAGATGGCGGCAACAGGTGGATCTATCATTATAGCTCCACCAGTGGTGGTTCCACCAAGCTTACCGGTGTCCTGAGTGGCAAGCTAAAAGTATTCTGCGATTAGGAGAGGGGAGGGGGGATCAACGAACTCCTAGGAAAAAGTGTCATAATTCACACATTAGGGAAACAATGCAGACAGGGGGGAACAGGGGGTCAGAGGTCAGGTCGGAATGCGACCCCCTGGGCGTAAGTAGAATAGGACTCTTCTACGGGTGGAGAAGGTCACCAGCAATGTGTATGTGAAATGCGGAAGCAAATATATATAGAGATTACATATATTGTCCTGGCTGTAGGGGCGACTAACACAGGGGAGATTTTCGTCGGGTTAAACACGGGAGGACACCCAGCATTCATACCAAGACCGACTCATCCAGCTAAAGGCATTCAGTCACCACACACAAATCTGTCGGATCTAAGTCCAAACTATTGGATTCGTAAATATACCTTCTGTTACAAGAATAATTGTCAACTCTGGAGTCTGGACCGCTGGGGGTGACCACTATACAGTCATCTTTATAGGTACGTTATCACCAGCTTCGAAATGACAAATCGATCTTAACATGTGCATTACTGGATTAGGGAATATCTTCTGTATACCAAAGACAATTGGCTAGCTGAGAACGCTGGGTGAACCACAATACAGTCATGTTTTATCGTACAGTCATCACCAGCTTTCCGAAAAGACAAATCTGTCTTAACGGTGTGCATACTGTTTTAGGAATATATTGTGTAGATACCAAGGCACAATAGAGTAGTATGGAAAGCTGGGTGACCACTCATACAGTCTACCCCAAACTTTCCGAATAAACAATCCCCGTCTTCATAAAAGTGTGCACCTGGGGAGGGGGGAATTTAAATTTAAAACTCCGCGCGCCATATATTGCTGTATACCAAGGCAATAACAGATTGAGTAGTTGTGGGAAAGGCTGGGATGAATGTTCAGGTGAAGGCAGGGTTTTATAAAACCAACCTAAATGGCCAGTGCAGGAGCCATAATAAATTATTACATGCCCTTGCTGACTCCAGCAATAGGACGCCGTTATCACTTGCCACCCAGCTTTCCGAAATTACAAATCGGTTTTGAAAGTGTGCACAATGGATTAAGGAACAAATCACTGTTAGACCGAGTCAAATTGGAAGTAGGGAAAGATGGGTGACCACTTATACAGTCTTCATAGGTACAGTCATCACCCAGCTTTCCGAAATGACAAATCCGTCTAGAAGTGTGCACACTGAATTAGGCAATATATATTACTGTATACCACGGCACAATTGGTAGTCAGGGAAAGCTGGGTGACCACTTATACACGTTCATCACTAGCTTTCGAGAAATGACAAATCCATGTCGTAGAAGTTGCCCCATACAAAAGGCCAGTATATATGCTGTATACCAAGACACAAGTGGCTCCTCTGGCGAAAGTGGTGGGTGACAGTCAGTGAAGGCAGATTTATAAAACAACCAATCAATGCCAGGAAGGGAGCATAATAAGTTATTATAGCCTTTGTGACCAGCCGATTATGGCCGCCCGTTAGCAATTGCCCCACCCAGCTTCCCGACTCCTGAAGGACATCGGACTGAAAGTGTGGAGATATGACAATGAGAGACCACACGAAAGATTTTTTGCCATTGAAGAAACCGGAATGTGGAAGACGGGAAAGCGGTGTGTAACAGATGAGGAGGGGGTCCCATGGCCAGTGCAGTAATGACTATGGATACAAAGGAACAAGGTTAAGGGGTGGCGGGTTGGGGTGGCAGGCGCTTGGGCGGGCCGACGGCCAGCCATGAACAACACACGTACAGAATCAGGAAGAGCGCAACCTCAGGGGATGAGGAGCAGACAGTCCCAGCACAACTGCAGGCAGGAAACACAGCTAACCCCTACACGCGCCATCTACGGAAACCACAACGAGACGGATGAGCTGCGAAACAGAAACACATGTTAGCAGAGGCCGAACGTATATACTAGAAAATCAATGACCAGTTAGCACAAAAACCCTGGGACTGCGGTCACACGGGGCGTTTTGAACCCTTTTCTGGCCGCGCTTTACGCGTAGTCCGTTGTTAAAAAAACGCATCAGTTTTGAACCAGTTTTATATTAGATACTGGTAAAAACTCTCAAAAAGGAGCGTTTTTAACGATGATTAATACCGGGCCAAAAAATGGGTCAAAAGTCGCACGTGTGACAGCAGCTTCATGTAACCCACAACAAACCACGTCCTATTACCAGGGAATCAAGTTAGAAAAATACTGACAAAGTCCCCCCCGGGCTAGATCATAGCGCACACTTGTGGCGAGGTTGCGTATGTGTTCTGGTATTGCCTCCCCACGCGTCATGATGGAAGTCAATGGGAGCCTGAGCTGAACTAATCGAACCAATGGTGGCCTGGGCGGGCACTGTTTTTGAAGAGAGAAACACCCCGAATGCTCCTAAATTTGAACAACAAACCTTGCAAAACACCGGGGTGAAGAAAATAATAATTATATGTATTATATAGTGAGGTCTAGGCTTGAACAATGTATGATGAGTACTTGCAGAGTAGTGATAAAGGTGTTAAACATTGCGCACCTTGCTGGCCAGTCACATTGTGGCGTGGGGATGGGAAGTGCTGCTCAATGGACCCTGGCCCTCAGGGATATGATACAAAGCTCTGAGTATATATATCACTAGATGCCAAAATCATTCCCGACCGTCAACGGAGACCCCACAATCAGCGCCCTCAACAAGCAAGTGATCTCTAAGGCAGCGGGGGGGGGGGGGGTTTCTTTAAAAAAATAGATTCATCCACGTGTCTGATCAATCTCTATATTCCAAATTTTCGAACCGATTCCCTACGGAACCCCAAATCCACCAATGGCGATCCCCATTTTTGGACCCAATATGAAGTAAGTCTCAACAAGGGAAAACCCTCCAAATAACGCTTGGGACCTAAAGTAGACAAATCCCAATTAATTGGACCTCTCAGCCGGTCTACTAGATCATACAGTCCGATATAATTCTTTAGACATTACTTATCCTGTACTGATCCTGAGTTACATCCTGTATTATACCCCAGAGCTGCACTCACTATTCTGCTGCTGGTGCAGTCACTGTGTACATACATGACATTACTTACCCTGTCATATATATTTTTTATATGAGTGTATAATTACTAGGATATAAGATCTGAGCCCTTTCGCTCTTTACACTTCATGTTTCTATTCTATTTTATTCCTCTGTTTTCTATAGTAATTAAGTGACAGATTTTTCGTAAAACATGTTCTGTTCTGAAAATAGAAATCACATGATCGCGGCTGAAGATCCTGTCCTTGTTCTTATTAAAAGCTTTGGGTCTGATCTCTGGAGGGTAACACACAAGATGTCTCTCTATTGGCTTCATTATCTCTGTAATTGAGAGCGTCACGGGCCGCACATCGCTCACGGCCAGTAGTTTGGGGCATTGCTTTACTTATTTGTCTCCGGAATTCCCAAAACTTGAGGACAGAGGATCATTTAGCACCACGATTCCTGTGTTAGATGGTCACATAGATGATCCGCTCAACAGATCATACAAGACCAGAATTCCTGGAGGACCCCTTTAAATTTCAGCTTTCCCCATCCTAATCTATCCTGGTATCTTCCATTAAAGGGGATGTACCAAAATGCATTGTTATCCCCTTTCGGCAATTACTGTCGCTCCGATAGTAGTGAATGGAGCGGTAGGACACATGCTCCACCTCTTTCTTACAATTAGCGAGAATTGAACCCCTGTTCTCGTGGACTGCAAAGATCTTGTGATCCGTAAGGGTTCAAATATTTGGGATTGATATCCTCTGGGACACTTGATCATAGATCCAGGCACCGTGACTGTGGTAATTTTTTATATTTGTTATTCATGAACTTCTTCCTTCTAAAAACAACTTTTAAGATTATGCTAATGAGCCACAAGGGCTCTGGGGGACTTTACCTTCATGCAGCAGCTTCATTGGCTGTTACACTGTGTAGGAGCACTTCCTTCCACCGTGTGAAATTACATTAGGGAGGGCGAAGTGCTGAGACAGTGTAGCAGTCTCTGAAGGGGGGGACTCTGGCGATGCTCCCCCCTAGAGCCCTTATGGCTCATTAGCTTGATTTCAAAAGTTGATTTTAGAAGGAAGGAGGCCAGGCTCTGAAGGTTTGTTTAACCAGACATGAAGTTGTATGAATCCTGAAGAATGCACCTGAGGAAAGATGCTACAATTGTATCTGTTTAGGCCAATTTCTCGACTTTAAACTCTTGTGCCACCCCCTCATCCTCATAGACTGTAAGCTCTTGTGTCACCCCCTCATCCTCATAGCGAAGCTCTGTGTCATCCCCCTCATCCTCATAGACGTAAGCTTTGTGTCACCCCTCATCATCATAGACTGTGAGCTCTTGTGTCACCCCCTCATCTCATAGACTTGTAAGCTCTTGTGTCCTCCTCATCCCTCATAGACTGTAAGCTATTGTGTTCCCCCCCCTCATCCTAATAGACTGTAAGATCTTTTGTCCCCCCCCTTCCTAATAGACTTGTTAAAGTTTGTGTCCCCCTCATCCTAGACTGTAAGCTCTTGTGTTCTACCTCATCCTAATAGACTGTAAGTCTTGTGTCACACCTAGCCTTCATAGACTGTAAGCTCTTATGTCCCTCCTCATCCTCCTGACTGTAAGCTATTGTGGAACACCCAGCACTCATAGCCTGTTCAGCTTTGGGCACCCTATATTTTTCTAGCTGTAATCTCTCTGTGTCACCCCTCACCTCCTAGACTGTAAGCTCTTGTGTCACCCCTCATCCTCATAGACTGTAAGCTTTGTGTTCCCTCATCCTCATAGACTGTAGCTCTTGTTGTCACCCCTCTCATCATAGACTGTAGCTCTTGTGTCACCCACTCATCCTCATCTAGACTGTAAGCTTGGTGTCATACCCCCATCCTCATAGACTGTAAGGCTCTTGTGTCCTCCCCCTCATCCTCATAGACGTAAGCTCTTGTGTCATCCTATCCAATAGACGGTAAGTTGTGTCCCCCCCTATCCTAATAGACTGTAAGCTCTTGGTCCCCCCTTTACATCCTCAGACTGTAGCTCTTGTGTCCTCCCTCATCCTCATAGACTGTAGCTTTGTGTCAAACCTATGCCTCATAGACTGTAAGCTCTTATGTCAACCTCCTCATCTCTAGACTGTAAGCTATTTGTCACCACTCAGCCTCATAGAACTGTAAGCTCTTGTGTCTTCCCCTAATCCTCATAGACTGTACGCTCTTGGTTCACCCCTCTCAACATAGACTGTAAGCTCTTGGTCATCCCCTCACTCTCATAGACTGTAAGCTCTTGTGTCCCCCTCATCCTCATCGACTGAAGCTCTTGTGTCCCCCTCATCTACTAGACTGTAAGCTTTGTTCACCTAGCCTCATAGACTGTAAGCTCTGTGTCACCCCTCTATCATCTAGACTGTAAGCTTGTGTCACCCCCTCATCCTCATAGACTGTAAGTCTCGTGTCACACCTCACCTTAGACGTAACTCGTCCCCCCTCCTCCCATAGACTGTAAGCTCTTGTGTCACCCCTAATCTCATAGACTGTAAGCTTTGTGTACCCCCTCATCCTCAGACTGTAAGCTCTTGTGTCACTACTCTCGTTGCCTCCTCGACTTGTATAAGATCTTGTGTCACCCCCTTATCTTCATAGACTGTAAGCCTTGTGGTCACCCCCTATCCTCATAGACTGTAATCGTATTGTGTCATCCCATATAAGACGTAAGCTCTTGTGTCTCCTCATCCTCAGACTGTAATCTGTGTGTCACCTCCATCCTCATGACTGTAAGCTCTTGTGTCACCCTCATCCTCATAACTGTAATCTTGTGGTACCATATCATATATAAGTAACTCTGTGTCACCCCCTCATCCTCATAGACTGTAAGCTCTTGTGTCACCCCTCCCCTCCCTACTCTCTGATGTCCCCTCATCCTCATAGGACTGTAAGCTCTGTGTGTCACCCCCCTCATCCTCATAGAATGTAAGCTTTGTGTCACCCCCTCTCCTCATAGACTGTAAGTCTTGTGTCACCACCTCATCCTCATAGGACGTGTAAGCTCTTGTGTCACCCCCTCCTCATAGAGTGTAAGCCCTCATGTGTGTCTCTCCCTCATCCTCAGACTGTAAGCTCATGTGTCACCTCTCACTTAGACTGTAATAGCTGATACTTGTGTCACCCCTAATCCTCATAGACTGTAAGCTTTGTGTTACCCCCTCATATCATAGACTGTAAGTCTTGTTGAGCCCTCATCCTCATAGCTGTAAGCTCTTGTGTCACCTATCCTCATAGATGTAAGTCTTGTGTAACCCCTCATCTCATAGACTGTAGCTGTGTCACCCCCCCCCAATCCTCATAGACTGTAAGCTCTGGTTACCCCTCATCCTCATAGATGAAGTCTTGTGTCCACCCCCCCCCCCCATCCTCATAGACTGTAAGCTCTTGTGTCATTATTATTATTATTATTATTATTTTATTATTATTGGGTCTCTTATTATATAGTGATCATACTGTAGACTGCCCCCTGTTGGTGAAATAGCATTTTAAGTGATTCTCTAACCTTTTGATCACATGACTTTGTCTTGTAGATACCAGTATTACCTCCAGTTACGGAAGGATGTCCTTGAAGGACGCTTGCGCTGTGCTGTGGATCAGTACATCAGACTAGCTGCGCTAGCTGTGCAAGGTAATTTGGGCTAAATTTGGGATTTTAACCTCCTATTACCCTTATGAGTGTCTGGTCACTGGGTCTGGGGGGTGGGTCCAAATATCCCCCAGTGCTTCATGCCGGATAAATATGGGGAACAGTTCTGTTATGTTTGGGGTATAAAGGAATAATAAAGTTTTAATGTGATTATTCATTTTTTTACGGGTTTTTGTTGCTTGCGTAGTTTTATTCGACCTGTTGCCGCGGCTTTACGTTAGAGAATACTTTGCTGTTTGTGATACTAAACCTGGACTTGTTTTGTCTTGCAGCGGAATTTAAGGATTATAATCCATTTGAGACACATGACTTCCTCGGCGAGTACATGCTGTTTCCTGCGGTATGTTTGCAGTATGTATGGATACGTGTATACGAGTCTATAGACCTTGGTATATATAATATATTTTATATAAAGTCAAGTTGTAGAAGCTTGTTACACCTACAGTGCAAATATGTCTTTCTGCTATCTCTAAGCGATTGCATTACATTATAATTTTATGTAATAACTTGCCTTTCACCCTGACAGAATCCTCTGTGTAGTCCCAGGGGTTGGGCTTTGGTTTGGATGCATAAAAAAAAAAAGTGACTTGTCTGTGCGGCAGACTGCTCAGCTCTCAGCCCTACCTTTATGCTCCTGTACAGCTAGGAGGAGCTAGCTGTACAGGAGCATGTATCTCATCACATGAAAGCACAGCAGCCTCCATGTGGGATGGGGAGGAGTAGATGTCCGTGGAGGCTGCTGTGATTTCATGTGATGAGATATGTGCATAGTGTACAGTTTGCTAATATTACAAGGCTAAAGGACCTCCCCCTAGTCACATGACATGCTGAAAAGAGGCATGTGACATGGGGAGGAGTAGATGAGAGGGGCCGGATGAGCAGGACACGCCCCCTCTGATGCTATTTGTTGGGATCTAAGGGAAAAAACTTTTAGCTATAAGAAGGGTGTCAGTAAGTTAATAGGACTCTATAGGAACCTGTCATTAACTTTGGCATCACAAAACTGTGTAGCTGCTCCCTGTACAAGGAGTAGACGGGAGCACCCATCCCTAGACCCAAAAATACAGAAAAAAGCAGGAGTTTTTATCATTTTATGAAGCGGTAAGCCAGAGACTGATTTACGTAACACACAACCTATCGGGGGGGGGGGCGAGGAGAGAAAAATGTAAAACGTGTCCTAACAATTGTGCGTAATCTGCTCGTGCTTACTAGGACCTGCGAGCTCTACAGGCAGGTAAGGTCAGCTATCTAATGCTACTGTATTCACAAGTCAAGATGTTTATCTAATGAACTGAACTCCTAGAGCACGTCCATACAGCCCCTACTTAAGAACACCCGACTTACAGACGACCCCTAGTTACAAACGGACCCTGGTATGGTATATAATACTTGTTTTAGCCCAGGCTACAATAATAGCTGTAACAGTTATCAGTGGTGTCTGTAATGAAGCTTTAGTGTTAATCCTGGTTCTTATGACAAATCCAACATTTTTTAAATCTAATTGTCACAGAGACCAAAAAATTTTTGTCTGGGGCTACAATGATAAAATATACAGTTCCGACTTACATACAAATTCAACTTAAGAACAAACCTACAGAATCTATCTTGTTCGTAACCCCGGGACTGCCTGTACTTATATACAGCCTCTAAAGTCCCTTGAAATTAGGTACAGATTCTTAAAAAAATATATATAACTAGGTGTATGCAGCCTCTTCGCCGACCATGTGTCTCCATAGTTACAGACTACAAACAAACCTTGTGTAGTCTGATCTGCTCATATTTCACTCTACTAACCTAAAGAAAGAAGGCAAAGGCGACGTATGGAAGGGAGTAACACATGACTGTGGGTAAGACTACACATTGTTTCTTTGTAGTCTGTAACCATGGAGACATACAGGTCTGTCCCGGAGCTGTAGGCACTAGATTTTTTTGCAATGTTGATTCCGAATTATTATTATTTTTGTTGTATGATGTCTATGGCCAATTTCAGAATATAGTTGCAGAGAAACTTTTGACAAGTATTATGTGCTGGGATAGAAGGCGTCACACAGTCGGCCCCGTGACCCTCCGTGGTTAATGCGTCCAGACCGGAGCCAATGGCTGTGAGTTGTCGCTGATTTTCCCATCAAAGGACTTGTCTGTCTCAGGGTTAATGTCCCATAATCTGGATAATCGGACAAAAGGCCCCTGATGTAGGAAATTCCAAGATGTCTCTTGTTTACATAGTAGTTTATATATTTTGGTAATGACCTGGTCACCCAATAACTACAAAGAGCTGATCATAAGACCTTCAGTAAGGAAGAGTTTCTCTAGCGGCTTACTAACTATAATTCTAATGATGCCTGCAGATTGTACATAGTGTCCTATCTGCTCAGCTCCTCCTGCTCTATAACATGCTGCTTGCAGATAGGACACTATGTACAATCTGCTCAGCTCCTCCGCATATAACATGCTGCCTGCAGATAGGACATATGTACAATTCTGCCTCAGCCTCCTCCTGCTCTATAACATGCTGCAGCAGATAGGGACACTATGTACAATCTGCTCAGTCATCCGCTCTAAACATGCTGCCTGCAGATAGGACACTATGTGCAATCTGAGCTCAGCATCCTGCCTTAAACATGTGCCTGCAGATAGGACACTATGTACAATCTGCTCAGCTCATCCTGCTCATAACATGCTGCTGCAGATAGGCACTATGTGCAATCTGCTCCTCATTCCTGCTTAAACATGCTGCCTGCAGATAGGACATGTACAATTGCTCAGCTCCTCCGCTCTATAACACTGCTGCCTGCAGATAGGACACTATGTACAACTTGCTCAGCTCCTCGGCTCTATAACATGCTGCTGCAGATAGGACACTATGGACAATCTGCTCAGCTCATCCTGCTCTAAACTGCTGCTGCAGATAGGACAATATGTACAATCTGCTCTCAGCTCCTCGCTCTATAACATGCTGCCGCAGATAGGACATATGTACAATCTGCTCAGGTCACCTGCTCTAAACATGCTGCCTGCAGATAGGACACTATGTACAATCTGCTCAGCTCATCCTGCTCTAAACATGCTGCCTGCAGATAGGACACTACGTACAATCTGCTCAGCTCATCCTGCTCTATAACATGCCCGAAGATTGTATATATTCTTTGATCCGCTGATCTGTTCCTGCGTTGCAGAAACTTCCTTTGCAAAGTTTTGTCTCATGGACACATAAACCTATGGGACAAAGGAGCATACAATCTATTCTGGCAAATTCTACATCAAAAGCCATTGAATTAGCCCCAAACCCTTGGCTTCCTGCCACATATTCTACAGTACACAAAGATGAGAATATATCTTATAAGCTTAGAAGAGGCACAGGGAGCGCATTTGAATCTGCAAAATTCCTTTCCTTTTTATTATTCCTTTAATTTTTTATATAGTGCACACAGATTACGCAGCGCTGCACAGAGCTTCCCAAATTAATCCCTGTCCCCAATGGGGCTCACAATCTAATCAACCTACCAGTATGGGGCTCAACCTACCAGTATGTTTTGGAATGTGGGAAGAAACCGGAAGACCTGGAGGAAACCCATGCAAACACGGAGAGAATATACAAAACTCTTGCAAGAGTGTAACCCTGGGACTTGAAACCAGGTCCCCAGCGCTGCAAGGCTGTAATGCTAACCACTGAGCCACCCTGCTGCTAGGCTGTAATGCTAACCACCGTGCCATTGTGATGCAAGGCTGTAGTGCTAACCACCGAGCCACTGTGCTGCAAGGCTGTAATGCTAACCACTGAGCCACTGTGCCCCCCTATAAATGAGCTACATAATATAAATGACAGGCTCTGATCCTGCAGGAAATGCTGTAAGATTTCTGCTCTGAAGCCTGCTGAATTGTGAATGCTGCTCTTGAGTATAATGCAGCCTGTGATTTTGGATCCATACAAGATTAGAAATGAATGCGGAAGCCTTAGTCTGGTCCTACGAGCCCCGTCCTACCTCCCTTGGTCCATTAGCTTTGGATGCAGTAGATCATTAGGTTTGGATACACGACTTTGCCGATTATTTTATTTTTTTCTTCTTCTCCGGCAAGTTGCGTTCTGCATGTCGCCGCTGTACAGACTTGTATCCTTCTGCTTATCTCTGGATACCTCTCCCTGGTGCATATTTGTGTGACAGAAGAAACAAATAGTATGTGCAGGGCCTCAGGGGAAGGACTGTAGAGTTGTGCTCAGCACAATACCCATGGCCCCGGGCCTTGTTTTTCTCTCCAGCCTCCCGTCACACTGTGGTCTTGTCGTGTTGCATTCCTTGTGTGTTTTATTGCTCAATCTGTCAGCCATACTTGGCAGAACTTCAGAGGATCTATTCAAGGCTAGTCAAGCGGAGGTGTGTTCCTCGGATGGGGAACAGCAGAGAACGTCTGTGGTGGAGTAGAAGTCCTTCAAGTCAAGGTTGACCTTGGTGGATCCTTCAGGATGGACGTCATGGAGCCCTGGGTTATCATCGATTAATGTAACGCCATCAATGTCTGCATCACGAGACCTTCTTCAGGTCATTGATTTACATCGGAAGACGTTGACCTCCGTTTATGATCGCGTCTGATTTGCGCCAATTATCTTGGATGGTCTACACAATTCTTGCTTCTACACGTGGTACTGGAATCCATATATGAGGCAAGAAGACGTCTCTCGGACTCCCTGAGCCTGAACCTAACTCTGAATATATTTTATGCCCAGGGGTGCACCAGCTATGAGGCGATTCCATTCAGAAATTTGGCACTGGAACCAAACCCCATTCAGAAAATACAGCACCAGCACCATACTTTACAACTTTTGGGCTGGAGAAAGAGGGACAGAAAGTCCCACCCTTTTTTCTTAAACCCCACCCATTGTCCCACCCCCAAACAGTATAATATTGTTCCCAAATAGTATAATGCCCCTTCCTGTGGTCAGCATATAATACCCCCTCTTTTATTTTAACCTCCTTTTCCTTTTGTTCCCCCCACTTTTATTTATCTCCCAAAACTTTTGTATAATCCCCGAGCTTTCTGTACTCCTGCCACCCTTCCCTCTATTCCTCATATTGTGGTCCCCTGTCCTCTCTCATATTGTGGTCCCCTGTCCTCCTCTAATAATGTGGCCCCATCCCCTCTTATTGTGGCCATCTGTCATCTCCTGTTCCTGGGTATTAAAAAAATAAACTTTGCTACTTACCTTTGCCTTGTTCCCCCGCAGTCTTGCTTCTCTTCTCCCAGTGCTCTGTTAAATGAAGGAGGAGAGGGGTAGGGCCAGCAAGAGCTGATCCCACCTCCTGGTTTCTGCTTTGCACTTCTACTGTGTCAGGACAGGGACCAGAAGGTGTGACATGACGGGTTATTTTCCCAACTGCCTGGGACGATGGGACAGCATCGAAATGAGAATGTCCCGCTGAATTTGGGACGGTTGACAGCCATGCCGGAACTTAGCTCTATTTTTAAATACAGCACCATAACTGAGCTCCACATATAAATTTTGCAACAGAACCAAGCTCTTTACAGTAATACAGCACCATGACTGAGTTCAGTATATAAATATAGCAACAGAACCAAGCTCATTACAGTAATACATCACTATAACTCAGTTCAGAAGTACAGTATCATAACTGGGTTCAGTTTATAAATACAGCACCAGAACCATGAGTGTTAGGACCACAGATGTGTCTTTAAGAACAGTGCTCACTTTTAGCAATAACTTTTTGATAACTTGAGGAAATTTTTTGGTCATGAATGACCAAACGAGATTGTGTGTGTGTGTGTGTGTGTTTATATGATGGCGGTATTATTTTAGTGAACCTCTCATAAATCTGTTATCACTTTGGATCATGGTCTGTGGTTTTCTTTTTTTAAAGGGCTGGAGCCAAGACAAAGCTCTGCTGGAGGATTTACTTCACAAAGTGGCCTTGGAACATAACGCTCTTAGGTGAGACTCAGGGCTCCGATGTTATGACTTCTGTCTGATCGTCTATTGTAGCAGATGTTTAAGAAAGGAAGGATCAGGCATGTCACAGTGCAGCATGCCCGATCCTTGGTTCCCGTGGGACATGTGCTGCGTTCAGGAATTGAAGGACATTAATGACCATATAAATACTTGTATTCCCCAGAATGTTATACGTCTTTTCTTAGAACTGTGCAATGTTCTGTTCCTCTAAAATCTATGAATAAATTAACAGGATGTTACCATCACTGATTGGACAGTATTGGACTGTCCGGCTGGTGGTCACACCCACTTGTCAATTTCTTCATTGTTTTATAGGAGGAATAACAGGAACGCCACCAGCTAGAGTTAGGAGGAGAGAAGATCCAGAAAAGTTACTACTCCAAAAAAGACGGCATTAAGTCAACCCCAGCAGCCGAGTGCTGTGCCGCATTCTGGGGGATGTAACTTTCCTAATATTAAAGGGATTGTCCACTTTCAGTAAATAATTGATATTTTTGTGTATGGAAAAGTTATACAATTTTTTTTTATTATACTTCCGGTATTAATTCCTCATGGTTTTCTAGATCTCTGCTTGCTGTCACTCAGCTGGAAGCTTTATTGTTTACTTCCTGTGGATAAACCCTTGGTCATGTGATGTCACCAGGTACACAGCTCACTATGGTAATCGGAACTGAGTACTATAACTGCATCTGTGTGACATTACATGACCAGGGATATAATGAGCCATACACCTGTGTGACATCACATGACCGGGGATATAACGAGACGTGCACCTGTGTGACATCACATGACCAGGGATATAATGAGCTGCACACCTGTGTGACATCACCTATGACACGGGGATTTAACGAGTACGTGCACCTGTGTGACATCACATGACCGGGGAGGGATATAATTGGCCGTGCACCTGTGTGACATCACATGGACGGGGATATACGAGACGTGCACCTGCGGACCATCCACGACCAGGGATATAATGGCTGCACCACAACTGTGTGACATCACCCTTTTATGACCGGGCGGGATAATAAGAGTCATGCACCTGCCCTCGGTGACATTACATGACAGGGGGTTGTTCTTATTTAATTATACTGGGCTGTGACTGTTTGGACTCACATATGGTCCCGGGATGTATGATGAGCAAATGCACCTGTTGTGACATCCACATGTCCAGGGATTATAATGAGCTGCGCCACCTGTGAATACTTGACTCAGGGATTACCGAGCCGTTTGCACCTGTGTGACATCACATGGACCCGGGGTTATAACGCAGCCGTGCAACGCTGTGACATTACATAGACCAGGGAAGTTTATAACGAGCGTGAAACTGTGTGACATCACATGACCAGGGATATAACGAGCCGTGCACCTGTGTGACATCACATGACCAGGGATATAACGAGCCGAGCACCTGTGTGACATCACATGACCAGGGATATAACAAGCCATGCACCTGTGTGACATCACATGACCAGGGATATAATGAGCCGTGCACCTGTGTGACATCACATGACCAGGGATATAACGAGCAGTGCAACTGTGTGACATCACATGACCAGGGACCGGTGTTTACCTACAGGAAGTAAACAATGAAGCTTCCAGTTGAGTGACCGCAAGCAGAGATCTAGAAAACAGCGAGGAATCGATACAGAAAGTGTATTGGAAAATTGTATAACCTTTAATCAAACAAACAATATCAATCGTTTACTGAAAGAGAACAAAACCCCTTTAATACTATATATAAGTTACATCCCCCAATGTCCATTGCCATATATTAGGCTGCTGCTGTATATTTTCATGTATTATCCTAGTGCGCCATTCTCCTATGACGTATATACTGTTCGTGGTCATAGCTCTTCTATTTTCTATACATTCTAGTGGAATTCCTCAGGAAGAAGCTGAAATCCATTATATAAAAGAAGTGGAGCACTTGGATGGATACGGGCAGGAGTGTTTCCATGTAAAGGTATGTAGATGGGGAAAAATGTGACGTGACTCGATGCTGCCACCTGTCAGTCACTGGTTGTAGTACATGCCATAAAAATTGACGCGTCTTCTTAGTTTGACTTGGTTCATTACCATAGAATTTCCTATATAACATATTGTGAAGCCCTGCCTCTTACTTACTATACACTTATATTTTGGCTCGTAGGACAGTCATGGCAATGACATCAACCTCTGGATTTTCTTCATGGGGATTTTTACCGGGGACAGTCTTGGAAAAGCGACAGCATCTTACAGGTAATCCTAAATACAGGTTATATAGACCCGTTCATGCACTGGACGTAGCTATTGTCCTGCAGGGGGCGTTATTCTCGCTTCCAATCAAAGTTAGTACTGCCCCTTAAAAGAAAACTAGACTGCAGTAACACAGCTCAGCCACTACAGGGAGGACGGAGCTGTTCTGTGTTGATTCCCATCCTGCAGCCTAATTTCTGTGACCCCCCTCCACAATATTTAACATTGACCCATTCCGGATGGTCATCCATCTATAGAATCATGAAATCCCCTTTAAGTGAGTTATTTACCATTGTACATGCGCTGACGATACGTTTCACACATTAACAGACATAGGAGAGGAAATGTAGCATAAAGATAAGGCCACATTGATGGAACTTTTCAGCTACTGAACCTCTAGGGTGATGCGATGTGTGTTGTGTAGATATTTTGTTTGTTGCTCTTTGGATTCAACCTCTACCCATTGCATGGCTTAAAAGGAACCCATCCCCAGTTTTTACCCCTCTAAATTACCAGCCTTATTAGGTAGAGTATGAAATTTCCTTTGTAGAATTCCCTCTTTCGTGTAAAATCTCACCTATTTACCAAAATCTCCTCCAAAGTCTGACAAATATGACTCTTCTCACCTCATTTTCACATGAGATGAGTCAAGTTTAGTGGTTGCATAGGGAGCGTCACTTCTGCCCCTAGCTTTATGTATAGCATCTAGAAACGTGCTGCTGGTGTCATATCAAAGATAAGAATCTCATCTTTTAGGTGTCAAAGAGCATATAGTTCAGTGAGCTACAGAAATGGACAAAGAGGCAGTTAAATAATAGGCGAGAACTGGATCTTTATCTGCCGCTTACTTTCCAACTATGTCCATAGCCGCTTGTATCTGCGGTTCTGTACCTCACAAAGCCATAAGCTTGAAAGGTGTGAAAAATAAGATTCTTATCTTTAAAATGACTTGAAATCACATTTTTAGGTGCTATAGAACATAAAATGGAGGCTTCCGAATTGACACTTCCCCTGCAACCTATAAACTTGACTCCTCTCATGTGAAAATGACCTGAGAAGAGTCATATTTGCCTGACTTTATATAGGTAAATGGATAAGATTTAGCATAAAAGACTGAATTCTAGGGAGAACATTTCATCCCCTACCTGAGAGGGCTAGTAATTTGGTGGGGTTGAACCTGCTGACCGGTTCCCTTTAAGAATTTGCAAGTTTTTTTTGCAATGTTAAATCTGCATCCTACATCTTGTCCTTTATATGTATATCCATGCGCCTCTGCTTCATAAGACGAGGCATAGTGCGAAAATAACCAAAAATCTACTCAAATATCCACCATAATAGTAACAATATGTCATTGACTAGAACGTTCTTTCCCCATCGGAGCAATGACTCGGATACAATACACGGCTTATAGGTTTTCCATGTCTCTCGCGGGTACAATGTTCCCGCGGAGCCCCTGAGGTTCCTATAGGATCACATACACCCAAGTGTAGTAGATGCGGTCCTGTTGTTTCTTGCTGACTCCAAATATCTTTATAATTTGCAGTCGGGGACGCGTTTCGCCTCATTAACCCTACAATGGCTCCGGCTTACAGTGAGGCCCTACGGATCCATCCCCCCCCCCCCCCCCCCCCCGAGCGTCCATGTAAAGTAATATCGGCAATTACTCTGCAGATGGACTATGTAATACGCTCCCTGGGAGCCTAGTGGATGTGTAGGGCCTCGGAGGGCTGTAGGAGAAGCGTTCCCCGGACGCCCCTTTATCTGCATACAGCGAGAACACGGGTATTTTTCCCGTAATCTTCCCCCCACAATGTGGATGAATGTCCTGACACGGTCTGCTGGAGATATGTTTCAGCCGCGCAGAGATGAATAGCATCCTAATGGTAATCTGTCCTGTGAGCCCTGCCAAGCTGGAGGCTGGACGGGGAGAGATAGCGCTGGCGTGACTCCGGAATGTCGGAATGTGAGTCTTGGCAAAGCTAACCTGAGATCTTGTCTCCAGGTGGAATGACATTGGGAATATCACACACAACAGGTCGGCCATTGTCCTGGAGCTCAACAGAAAGGAAGAGAGCGTCTTTTTTCACACGGTACGTGAGTAATCTCTCCTCGCCACCTTCACATTCCCTAATTTTTTTGTTTGTAATGAACTTCGCTTAAACAATAAGGTTTTCTATTCAAACCTTCTGATTCATCACCTTGTGAGCTCTGAAGGAGACAAATAAAGATTATATCTAAGTAAAAAGATTTATGGAACCGTTACTTATCACATTCTAATATTGTTACATCCTGTATTATACCCCAGAGCTGCACTCACTATTCTGCTGCGCAGAGCCGTGCGGCTGAGCGTGTAAATGGGTGCAGCAGAGCCGTGCAGGAGAGTGAGTGAATAGATGTAGCAGAGCAGTGTGGGTGAGTGTTTAAATTGATATATAGATTTAATAAAAAAAATTTCTTTTTTGATGACTTAATCTGGGGAACATATTATAGTCCAAAAATACTGTAAATGCATATTTACCACAAAACCACCCATTTCAGGGCAGACCCAAATAAAAAAAACAAAAAAAAAAATTCTTATATTTTTTTTTTTTATTACTTTGCAGTGTGAAACAGCAATTTTGTAATAAAACTCACAGGCAAACTTTGGTTTCAGGCAACTGCTTGCAAAATAGAAGGGGGAAAAAAAACAAAAAAACAAAAAAAAACACAGCAGGTCACGTGTCTAAAAATCAATATCAACCAAAAGTGATCAGTTTTCATCCAAACCATAAAAATGAAAAGCCCAAAATAATGGAATCCGATACATTGCGGGTGTGAGATCGAGGTGACCCCAAAAAACGGCGAGAAACTGGAAAAATTAAGTCAATTTCAAAGTTCGGTTCAATAGTATAAGAAGTAGTCCGAAAACTTTTGATGTTCCTGCAAATTTCATGTTTTTATGCTACACAGGTCGCGGACTTTTAGCCCTTTTAACATAACATGCTACAACCCCTGCAGAGGCTACAGTTCACCATAGGAGGAGTGCCCCCTGGTGGATTTAGGAGGGAAGTACTGTCTTATTTTAGGTAAGAAGCCCCCTGAGTGCTATGGGTGATTGATCGCCAAACATCTTACATGCCAGGACAGGACAGCCAGAGGTTTCAGGAGTTCAGCTCCGACACGCGGGGTCAAGCAGCGCTTTGCTTAGCGGGTCCATCCAAACAGACACATTGGCATTCCGACAAAACATTTAGGGAGAAGTGCGTTGCATAGATCTCGGACTTCATTGCTCCAGCTCCTTCTTCACCTCCGCGATGTAATGATGATCAGCACCGTGGGCGATCTCCATGATAGCGATGGCCTGGAATGAAGTGCAATTCATACAAGATTTACACCTCAGAACCTCTTCTCTGGTTATCTAGCACAGCGCCATACATTGTAAAGTGGCCGAGCTTGGTATTGCAGCTCCAATAGCTTAAGGGGGACCCTTCACCGCCTCACACATGTGGTGATGAACATACAATCAGGGCCGCGAGGAGCCCTGCTCTGCATCCCAGGCCTGCAACATCACATTAGTCAGTCACATAAACTAGTCATAGTTCAGTCCCATTTCAAGTGGACCTTTCCCCACCTCACACATGCGTATAAATTAACATGCTATAGTGTAGGCTATGCTTCACAGATTCAGAGGCAATTTGATTTTCCTTTCTAACCCCCACCGTTGCAGAGATATCAGTCCCAGTATCTGACCATTATAATCCTTTCCACAGTCAGAGAGGAGGGGCTGGAGAAGAGGAGGCGGCGTGTTATAAGAACTCTGACAATGGAGAGGATTAGAATGGTCAGATACTGGGACTGATCCCATCAGCTGTCAGGGCTAAAAAGAGAAAATTTAGGGAGTTCTCATAACACACGCCCACTCCTCTGCTTCAGCATCTTCTCTCTGACAGTGTAGAGGGTTACATACGAGAGTCAGATACTAGGACTGATATCTCTGTAACCGTGGTGACTATAAAAGAAAATTCAAATTGCCCCTGAATCTGACATCACAGGACTGGGGAGCAGGATTCATCACCGCCCTCATACCATCTGTGTTGGACCCCACAGTTCTTACATGACCTATTCCAAGTATATGTATTTTCATCTTCTAAAGCTCCTGTAGTATCACCTTGTTTATTGGTTCAACATTCTGCCCAGCCACCATTAGGAGGAGCACAAGAGCTCACTAGACGCTGCTTCATTACATATGAGTGTGCAGTGAGCTCCCCCTAGTGGTGGCAGCAGGTGACCACAATCTTGTTAGGAGGGGTTTCAAAGATCTTAAAGCCTAACTGCAATAAAATAGTATAATAACCCAAATTTATTTTAGGAACTGAATTCTCAGTGTGAAAAAAGTGACGGGAGATTCACAAGAATAATTCTTTCTTCCCATATACAACATCAAAAGCAAAAACTTACCTTTTTCAGAGCCTTTATCCCGGCTGATTTCTTTTCCAGACCCATGTACAGTCGTCCCAGCTTCAGCCACATGGAGGCGACATTCAAGGAGTAAGGAGGGTAGTGTTTGCTGGAAGATAAAATATTCAATGCAGAAAGTGCAGAGAGCACAGCAGTGTGAGGACACATTTGTGTATGTTATGTATTGTCCCTGGAGAGATCTGTAATCCTTCCTGCTGCTACTGAGAACACAGAGCACAGCAGTGTGAGGACACACACTGCAATACAATCCTGGAAAACAAATCAATTTTTCACAGTCCTGCTGCTAACAACATTAACAAAGGTATTACATATCTCTCCAGGAATAATACCAAACACTGGCTACAGGGAACACAGAGCACAGCAGTGTGAGGACCCCCCCCCCCCTAAATTAAATCCTGGGATATAAATCAATTTTTTCACAGCCCTGCTGCTACTACTAACATTCACAAAGGTATTATTAGACATCTCTCCAGTATATAGTAGAGATCACTTTTTCAAGACTTGTCCATATTTAGAGAAACATTGTAACTTCTGTTGAAAACAGCACCACACAGTTATACAGGCCATGTGTAGTATTGCAGCGCAGTCCTATTTACATCAATGGAGCTGAGCTGCAATACTAGACATGACCAACAGACAGGAGTGGCGCCATTTCCGAATTTTTTTTAATTTTTTTAGTAAAAACACAATTACCTGTACGGTTTGATGATTTTTTGCCCGTATTTCAGGGCGCCATCCCAGTCCTGCTGATACAGACAGACCCCCATGGATTGGTACATCATATGTAACATGTACACGTTGCTCTCCTCAAACACAGCCCCCATCTTCTCTATACTCAGCTCGCACATTTCCAGCAGCTCGCTAGGAGGTGGCACAGTTAAGAAAAAGGATTTCCTTCTACCCTGTATTAAAGGGGTTGTCCCACCAAACACACTTCTTTTATTCAATGCAAATGTCCACCTAATGAGGTGGACGCACACGCTCAGTCACACCCCCTATAGTCAGGTCCCTGCACAGTGCTCCTCTGATTACCGAAGGGCAACCAATAGAAGTAGCTTCTTGCCCTGCTTGTCAGGAAAGGAGCACAATCTCAGCAGTGGATGGAAGCATAACTAAGAAGACTCCATATTCTGGAGGGGAAGCCACTTCCGCCACAGCAGCACAGAGGACTGTAGAAGGATAAATGATCAGAGACAAGGTACGGCAAAGCATTAGGATGAAGCTGTCGTTTAACTCAAATGGAGAGGTCAGGGCAAAACCAAGGACAGAAGGTTAACCCCGAAACTAAATTTTACATGAAATAGATCAGGTCGGAGACTACAACTCTCAGTATGACCCAACAGCCAGTTGGTTGTTGTAGTTCTGCCCCTCTGGAGGTCTCGCCAGCTAATCCAGAAGGACACAGATAAAAGGATATTTTTGTAATGTTTCGCCCTCCGGAACTCCTCCACCACATTCCGGGCATATTTCACCATGTCCCGGATGGTCTTAGGACTTGGGGGCTCAGAAAGTTTCCTGATCTCCAGTTTTGCAGGGTCCTGTGGAGAAATAACAACACCTGAAGACATTCGGATTCTGCTTCACTGCATCATTTTGGGGGTCGGCATCGATAGAACTGGAATAGAAAACAGAACTAAACCCGATAGGAGGGAGTCGGCCATAACTGTCCATTTATTGTGCATGTAGTCCCCTATGTAAGAGCTGGGACCCTGCGCAGGAAGGACACCAAGGTCACGTTAGGACCCGACGAGCAATGACCTCTTACCTTTTGCTTGGTCGTGCATTCCTTACAGTCACAGGTGAAGAAATAGGAATCCTTAAGTCGGTCATTCCGGTCCTCTGTAGGGTACAGCAGATCGATGTAGCTGGTGAATATCTGCAATTAGGAAAAAAAAAGGAAGTCAACTATCAATTCAGAAGAAACAAGCAAGCAGAATCCATCATGATAAACCATGGATGATGTGACTGTGGTAAATCTTCTTATATTTGTTATCCATGACCTTTTAAAATTATGCTAATGAACCAAAAAAGGCTCTAGGGGACATTACCAGAGCCCCTCTGTGCTGCAGCTACACAGGAGAAGAGACAACCTCCTACACAGTGTAACAGCCTGTGAAGCTACAGCACAAAGGGTTTCTGGCAAAGCCCCCAGGAGCACACCAGGCTCATTAGCATAATTATAAAAGTTGATTTTTAGAAGGAAGGAGGCCATGGATAACACACATAATAAGATAATACCACAGTCACGGTGCCTGGATCTATAAGTAAGTGTCCCTGGTTTATCAGGATGGTAGATTTCCTTTAAAAGGGGTCCATGTTTGTGCCCGAAACACCCATAAACCCCACTGACCAACTGTTAGACACTGGGGTTGTGCCCCCATATGGCCACTTGTTCCATGTGGAGTTGAAATTTTGGGGATTCGGACCATATTGTACAACACGTTGGTTGCCTCCGGTCACAGCCCCACTGATAACCGGCTAATGAGGCCTAAAGAGTTTAGTAACTCTTTAAAAGAGCGGTATGGGAGTATAATATTACATGGAATACATGCAAATGACCGGCCCAAATCTGCTTTTCGTAAGCCTCGTCCTAATCTACACTGGGCTCTGCTGTACGCGGCTCTATGGTTTATGGCTCTGCATGCAAGACTGAATTTGGACTGCAGAATTAGACTAGAAAGTAATTCTATGTAACACGAAGGGTTAAAGCCCACTGCAGTTGCCACTGTTGACCACCAGGGGTCCCCAGAGGACTAGGTACGGTCACACAGTGGCGCGGGCAGCTGGCGGAGGCCGTCACCGAAGACCGATGACATTTATCCGTGGAGCCCGTTTCATCACACATTTATAGTCGTCTCGTAGATCTTATCGAGATTCCGGGCTGTTATTCAGACTTCCAGAAAGACTGGGGAGAAGAAAGGGCACCGCCGCCAACCTGCCATCGCCTCGCACAGCCGTGATTATCCGGATAATCCCCGGCTAGTTATAGCCTGGTGCGTTACTAACCCCCTGCGGTGCGATCCTCCGCTCCAGTCTTACACATAATGGTTTATATCCAGCAGGTTGTGCCCCACGCCGGAGCTCTGCCCCCTATAGGTCACGTCTATTAATAGCAGATGCTTCTCAAGTGTTCTCAAACTTAAGGAATTTCCCAGCGGTCCCCAGAAATACCTCCGGAATAACGTCAGGGTGCATTTCTAATTTTGGAAAGAGGAGACTGGGGGAGGGATCAGGCCATACGGCTCTGCCAGGACCTGGCTGGGTGGGGAGGGCTACACACAGGGTTCACAATGGGCAAGGGTGTTTCCAGTGTCCCTCCATGCTGTAGCTTTACAGACTGTGCAAATGCACACTCTCTCACTCTGCCTGATCTAATCAGGGAGAGGGGGGCGGGGCTGTGAAGCACAGAGGTGCTCTAGTAACAACCCCACAGACTCCATCAACTTTGTTTACAAAAATCTGAAGACCCCCTTCACAACCAATAAGACGCCATCTTTACCTCATCTCCGGCAGTAATCTCCTGCACGGCCCGGATCTCAGCCACGGTCCCCTTGTAGGTGACGATCACGTTGGGGCAGCAGCTGTGATTCATCAGGGCAACGCTGCAATGGAACGGAGCGAGAGGAAGAGTTTAATCACCAAATTTACATTGCACAGAGTTGCTCTTCTATTTTTAATTTTGACAATTGGTACAGTAATCTGAAGGGAATCTGGATATAGGTTTTAGTTTTGAATACTTAAAGGGATTCTACACATTTAGTTATATGGATGACCCATCAAGAAGAATAGGTGATCAATATCAGATTGGAAGGGGGACCCTGAACACCTATCAGCCAATTATAGATGTAGCCAGCATACAAATCAAATAAAGAACGGAGCCCAAAGCACAGCGCCCTCCTCACTATAGTGGCCGAGTCGTGTTACTGCATCTCACTTTTATTCATTCACATGAGATTTAAACTGCAGTTACTCAGACTGGCCACAACACAAATAATGGAGCTATGCGTGAAGTATTCAGACCCCCCAACCAATTAGAGAGGACATTTCACTTTACACAATGCAGGACAAGGACATACTCAGGGAATATGGCCGATCCGAGGTGAGACAGCTCCTCGTCTTCTATGGTAAAGCCATTGCAGTTAACCTAGAAGAATAAAAGAGGGATTAGAGGGGGATCACTGCTCCATAATCCTCTGTAGATTAATATTCCATATTCCTTGATTGCTTTCTTTAATATTCTGTGTGTATATATACAGGGGGGCATGTAAGGTTCTCTCACCTCCCCCCGAACTCCGTGCCAGGGACAACCTAAGGAGGGGTCCGACACCTGTAGCAACCAACTCCTGACATCCTATGAAAGACCTTTATCCCAATTCACATGGTGTGGGATCAAAGAGACCCCCCCCCCCACTCTTTGCTAAAGAGGGGGGGGGGGGGCGGGAGAGTTTGTACAGAGTGGGTCCAGGACCAGGCTCATATCGGTGCACATGTGGATACTTATAATCGTGGGAAGCTAGTCAAATTTTTAACTCCACCTTCAACTCTCAAATATGAAATTTCATGGTTTAGCTTTAAAAAAAAAAAAAAGTCACGTGACAATGAGCACAGAAGAGTCATTTTACCTGAGATGAGTCCCATTTAGAGGCTGCAGGAAGAGTTCCAATTTGAAAGTCCCCAATCTTTGGTTTTATAGGACCTATAAATACGCTGCTGGTGCCATATAAAAAGATAAGAATCTCACTAAACTAACTAAAGAAGATACAGGTATACGTGATACAGGCAGGTTTAAAAAAAAAAATTGTATAATATGAGGCTGGAACTGGATTTTTACATGCAAAAAGCATTTTTTAACAACTACATCATTAACTTTGAGCTTAAAGAGGACCTGTCTACAAAATTTTCGGCACTAGGAGCTGCTCCTAGTGCTTGATCAAACGCCGCAGTGTTAGAGTGATAGCGTTACCGGAAACCTCCTATACCGCTAACAAACACTGCGGCGGGGTACAATTTAATCATCAGACTGTTTGCAAAGCTGTCCAATGTATTCATGAGGGGTGACTATTCAGTCACCTCCCCTAGCCGCGCCCCAATCCCGCCCCCTCATGAATACGTCGGACAGCTTTGCGAGCTGTCCGACAATTACATTGTACCCTGCCGCAGGGATAGTCACCTCTGAAGTCCCCATCTTCTATAGGACCTAGAAACATGGTAACGCTATCAAACACTGCGGCGGGGTACAATGTAATTGTCGGACAGCTCGCTATCACTCTAACACTGCAGCGTTTGATCAAGCACTAGGAGCTGCTTACTTTAGTAAGCAGCTCCTAGTGCCGATAAATTGGGTGACAGGTCCTCTTTAAGAACTGGAGATACAAAAAGAGCCACAAGCAAATGGGATGCAAAAGATGAGATTAACTTGAAAAAGACACTAGCACCAGGTTTCTAGGTCCTATAGAAGATGGGGACTTCAGAGGTGACTCTCCCTCCAGCAGCCTCCAAACTTGACTCATTTCGGGCAAACATGGCTCTTCTCTGCTCATTTTCATACGACTTGAGGAGATTTTTATTATAGGTAAATTAGTAACTATACCGTAGTTGATATCGGTGGAACGTTACATAAAAGGCAATTCTAAAAAGGACATTTCTTATCCTACTCGAGGGGGCTGGTAGTTTAATGGGGTAAAATCTGGTGAAATTTTACCTCTAAGACCCCCGGCACAGCAATGTCTTTTAGTTCTTTGAATTGTACAGATGAACCACTTATAGCTTATTGAATTTCTGCTAATGTGTGTAATCTTCATAAATGCAACATGGAGGGTGTTAAAAGGGGTTCCCAGCTTTAAATGAAATCTACCACCAGGATGAAGGATTGTACACCAAGTACACTTACATGCTGGTGTTTGCCCCCTCTGGCAGGATCTGCTCTTATTTTAGCTTCTGAGACCTTGGTTTTTACAAAAAAAAAAAAAAAAAAACACTTCAAATTATTTAAATAAGCCCGAGGGGCTCCAAGCTTCATAGGTGTTAATGGGGCCTGGAGCCCCTCAGACTCATTTGCATAATTTTTAAAGCCTTTTTTTGTAAAAAAAAACACAAGGCCTCAGAAGCTAAAATAAGAGCAGATACTGCGAGAGGGGGCAAAAACAAGCATGTAAGTGTACTTGGTTTACAATCCTTCATCCTGGTGATAAATGTCCATTAAACAATATCTATTATAGATAATGCATAGACTTCCTTTTTCAATCTGCTGGGATCCCTTTTGATTTTCTGTGGTTTTCCAGAAACTGTTTAAATATCTTGCAGCTCCGCCCGCAGGTGAGGAGTAGTATTACATGGCATCCTTTCAAGCAAGTGAGAGGCGTGTGTTATCCAGGACAGTACAAGTCCTCCAGAGCCAGAGACGCTCTTTGTAACCACTCCTCAAGGCCAATTCAGATCCCTGTGAGCTCTAATACCTTGGATTTATTTTATCATAGTGAATAGACTGATATTATAGCTCGGGTCTCTTCCCCCATGGTGCAGACACTGACGGTATGAAGTTCAGCTCCTCACCACCCGGCAGCTGTCACCAGGATCACAGACATCGCTGCACGTTCACACTACGACACAGTAATGTCGTACAACAGCTGAACCTTTACTACATCAGCCGTGCCAGGACAGGAGGAGCTGGATCGTCAATGGGGCTGCCGTCTACGTGACAGGCAAGGGCGGCTGTCACCGCTGTCCATCATCGGGTCTACGTGTTCCCCATCCACTGATCCATTCATTGCCCAGGAAAGTTTGTGCACTCATTCATTGTCAGAAGAATCCTTGTGATGTCAACAATCCTAGTTCTACGACATGGGATCGCCAAAACTTCGGGTCCAAGTGGGAGGATCAGACCAATAGGGGATGCACTGCAGGAACGGGGGACCGGAGCAATGCAAGTATCTTCCATAATGGAATATATTAGCAAAAGGAATAATGGAAAACCCCTTTAAAGGAAGTCTGCCACCAGGATATAGGATAGTAAGCCAAGCACACTGACATACTGGTGTGTGCCCCCCTAACATGATGCATTTTTCTTTAAGCTGGTTATGCCCTGTTTTTTTTAAGAATAAAAGGCTTTACAATTATGCAAATTGCCCGAAAGGCTCCATTAAAACCTATGGAACCCTGAGCTTATTTGCATAATTTTAAATTCCTTTGTTTTCGTAAAAAAAAAAAAAAAAAAACAGGAAATAGCCTAGATCCTGCTAGAGGGGGCACACACACCAGTATGTCAGTGTGCTTGGTTTACAATCTTTCATCCTGGTGGTAGAAATCCTTTAACAATACCCTTGCAAGCAATGCCCAAAATCTTCTCCAAAGTTTAGTAGATCTCATTTTGGACTGTGCCTGCACCCAGCGATGATCCACAATTATTAAGAAACCTGTACAACTTAATCATCTGATACCAGCCGCATCGTATAGCTTAACAAATGTCCCACACAGGTTTTACTTTTGGTGTCCTCTTCTCCACTCACATACAAAGCTGCATTCAAAATTATGACAGTTGCAACTTAGTTGTACGGTAATTTTTTTTTCAGTTTTTTTAACAGTCCAAATACAGCAGGACGTACACACACATGCGCAAGATCATGGGGTGAAAGAAAAAAAAAAAAAAAAAAAAAAAAAAAAAAAAAGGAGCTGAACCTTAAATGCAGCTCTAGATGTGACTGGAGGCAAGTCGAGTATATGCAAATATAACAGACATGGCATTTATAAAGACGCCATTACCTGTGCAAAGAGGACCTCAAGTGCAGCATTGTCAGCATAGTGCAAATTCTTGGAGTAGAAGTGATGCAAGGCAGCGATGTCCGTCTGGATGAGCTCTTTCTTTTCATTGTCCAGTTTGTCAAGGTCTAAAATTTTAAAAATTTATATTACACAAATATTTCACTATATAGTGTTTATTTTATTTCATATTATTGCCTATTTTGTTCCATATATTATACATTGTATGTTTTATTAAGTTTATTTTAATTACACCCATTGCTACCAGCTTCTATTTGTGTACAGAGGCCTTGTATACAAGCAGACATCGGTAGATATGGGCGGCGCCGCAGCAGAACCAGTTCTGGAGTAGACTAGTAAAAGTAATCTATTGTTTTTTTTTTAATTTCCAGAGCCTTATACCAATTTTTTTTGGGCGATTCCTGGACAACCAATTTATTATATAATAAATTAATAACTCAAATATGTATTTGATCTAAATATGTGTCAAAATGTATTGTGGCATATATAATATATATATATATATTTTTTTTTCATATTTAACATATAATTTTCACCAACAAATAGAAAACAAAAAAAATAAAATAAACATAGTACTATAATAATAAACAAAAACTTCTTACGAGATTCAAACTCCTTCACCGTCAGAAATCTCTCCGATGACGTCCTTTCTGGATGCAATTTCTATGATAAAGAGAATTTAAAGTGCTATATAAAACTTTAATTTTATTTTATTCTTTGTAAAGTGCAACAAATCTAAAAGAAAAAAAAAATGTTTTTTTTTTTTAAACTTTAATGGTCATTCACACGCGTTTCTGCATCTACACTTTTCCCCCCCATAGCCACGAGGCTGCGCTCAGAACCTCCTCCATCTGCGACCATCAGAAAACTCGCAGGGTTTATTTAAATATGTAATTTCCCTTTGTTTCCGCTGCATCCAAATAAGGCCCGGCTGGTAAGTCGGACTTTGAGGTAAGTGAATCTGCTCGAGTTGAAACGCGTCGTTCAGCTGTTGGCCCCGGGCCAGTACTTTGTAATCTTGCCCATTAAATATGGGTTTGCAGGTGGCTCAGCAGCTGAGGTTAAGAGGACTGGATTTTGCATATTTAGCGTTCAGAAAGTCGATGGTGTTTATCTATTCCTACAAACCTCGTGCCAGTCACTCGTAGCCGAGGAGAGATCACTTGTTTGTGCACCGTAAGACTTTCCCTTCATGGCAGACACAGCTCCGGGCAGAGCAACTCAACTCCTGCCATATCAGTTTTCTTTTGTACAAAGAACTTGAAATGATATTAAAATAATATTTAAAAAAAAAAAAAAAATTCTTTACTGCTCCGACGCTCTCCAGCCGCGCTTTAGAAAATCTGTTTAACATGTTTCTGCATATCGCGGTGGAGAGGGTGGAACAATAATTTTGTCTTTCACCGTGACCTTGAAATTAATAAGCTAGGATTATAAAATATTTTGAAAAATTATGAGATGGGGACACATGACCAGAAAATCTGGTGAATGGAATACGTAAGGGGTGGTAGGGAATCAATAAGCGCCAATATAACCAAATTAAAGTTCCACTGTTCATTTGTAAAGTTGACCCCCGATCATCATATTTCTATGTCCAGTGTAATCATCTCCTTCCTGCTCAGCTGCACCTTCATTTCTACACACCGAAGAGAATTCCTGAGGGAGGCAGTGTGTCTCAATCCCCTCATTCACACCTCCCTCAGGAATTCTCTCCAGCTGCCACACAGCCAAGATGTGAATGATGTAGCAGATCAGAGTTGACTAAGCTAAAGAGAAAGCACGCCCCTTGTCAATCAGGAAGCTGGAGGCGCAACTTTACTTGAACAACTTGAATATGCAGAGATGACGAGTCAACTTTATGTAATGTGGAACTTTTCAGGCATGGAGTGTAACAATATAGGGATAGTTGTACCGCTGAATAGCAGTTTTCACATATTTTTAGTTAGTATGGGTTAGTTTAACTGACAGGTTCCCTTTAAAGCTAGTAAGCAGATGCACCCTTGTCCGCCATATCTAGTCTGGGTTCTTTACACTGGATGCACTTACCAGAGGGCTTTCAATGGGTCATTATAAGGTGTAGGAGTGAACTTGGCTCATTGTCAAGTGACACCTTTATGATAGGGTAATAACCAGTGCTCATCATAAGAGTTCACCCTAGAATAGAACCTCTCGAACGATAGAGATAGATATATATTGCAGTAAACGGCTCGTTCACGGAATCTCTCAGCGGCCTCACCTGTTTAGCCAGTATCCTTGCAGTCAGCCTCACAGTCTCCGAAGGGTTCCAGTTCTGCCCGTACGTGCACATCGAGGAGCACTCCAACTTGTGCATGGGCCAGTCTCCTTTCTACATACACAGAAAAAGACAACATCATATAGCAATAGAGAATTTAAAACTGGACAAAAAAAATAAAAATTGGGACTTCCCAATCAACTGTAATGTCCCAAGTTCCTAACATACCCAACCAGTGACTTACACAGAAATCATAGAGTCTGAGAGTAAAACGGAGCTACCACTAGGGGCATCCAACTGCATATGGGAGATGTACACATCCGTATGCATTGAGCCCCATCTAGTGGTGGCTGCAGATAAACACGATTCTTTCATTTAAAAGGAGATTGGTCAACCAGAGATGTAGATCATGAATATTAGATTGTGTGGCTCAAACCACAACCAAATCCAGCAAGCCCTATAAAAGGGTTCCCAGAGACTACTTTTAGGTAGAGTACCTCCACGTTCCACGGTCTACCGCCCAGTACAATGTGGATAGGAAGTTAAGAGTATGAGAAAGAGGCATGGCAGGTACCATGTATGTTAAAAATAGATAACAGTTTTTGGGTGTGGGTGAACAGGTCACTTTATTAATAGGCCATCAATATTCTAAAATGTAGAACACATGGGACATCCATTTAGCAATTTCCCATTTGCCCATTATAGAAGATTCAAATTTTGGAGAAGGTAGAATAAAATAAAATAAATTATATCAGAAATTAATTATTGTAGAATTGGATTTCCCCCTGTAGGCATTTGTAATTAAAACCTATCCTCAGGCAGGATCACGCAGAGTTACAAAAAAAAAAAAAAAAAAATTACCGGCATTTAAAATTTTTGACAATTAATAGATGGATCATTTTGATGCAAAGTATAAGATGCAACAATATAATAGAAGGGAGAAAATTATGCATCTTATAACATGATATGTCCCAGTTTTCCATATTCCTAAGCACGGCACAGCCAGCAACAAGACGACATGGGAAGAGAGGCTTCTCCTTGAATAGAAATTTGGAATCTTTATTAATTCTTTTTTATTTGGACAGCACCAGGATCTTAGGACTACCCCCTTACATGAGGGACCTGCCATGATTTGGAGCCGATCACTCGGGCCCCACGGCTAAAGCAACACTACTGAGGAGGTGCAGTCCTACACAACACTGTAATGCCCAATATTAGGTTTGGGGGCGTCTTCCAGTGTGCAGGATGAGTAGAGCCAATTGGATTTCACCCTCTGGGAGTTGGAGTACAGAGAAAGGGTATAGATTAAAAAAAAAAAAAAAAACTAAATTAAAGTTTCTCTAATTACTTTCAATTTGAGCTTAAAGATACAGGATCCTTTACCGTATATAAAATACCGTACCTGACAGTCCACGTTGCAGTAGAAGGCCTGCTTGCATTTCCCACATTTAGAAAGCCCTTCTTTCCTTAAATAGGAAGAAAAAAAATGTATATATTATTCCATCCTTATACTTTGTTCAATAAGTAAGTGTTATTAACTTGTATCATGCTTGATTGTTATTCCCGATCTACCCGGAACTGATCAATGAGGACTTTTTCAGCTGGGAATCCCATGTATCCCAAGAACGGGGGGTCCCGTTTCTCACTTAACGATTGAAACAGGAGAGAAATTAGGTGTCCTTCTGCTTCATTCAATACTACGAGAGTGTCAGAAATGGCACAGCACAACGCTCCGGTATCACCTGCACTTCCAAACAGTGTTGGAGATACCTGAACACTATGCTCAGCAATTTCTGACACTTCCAAAGTATTAAGTGGAATGGCAGGACACAAGCTTGACCTTAGTGAGAATGGGATCCTGTCAGGATTATGGCGATCCCAGAAGTTGGACCAAATAATCATATTGTTATACGCAATCCTGTGAATGGGGGGGGGGGGGGGGGTTTAACAGTCAATCTTTGTACAACCCCTTTAAAAAGCCCCTGATGTTGTGCTTTGACTAGGCCATTAGGCCAGCGCTCTGCTCAGGGACTACAGCCTCAAGAGGCCAAGCATGTGTCTGGCTACCACAGCATCGAGAGGAACTTTTACAGATGTCTAATGCAGCTCTCCCCCCCCCCCCCCCAAAAAAAAGTTTGCCACTTCACAAAAACATTCCCACAGCCAGAGCTTCCCAGCTCCACTATCTATACATAGTTATCTGTGATTGTTCTACATCCAAAGAAGGCGTCCGAGACTCTGCGAGAGGGGGATCTGTTTTATGTTGGACGCCTCTATCTAAAGGAGTGAAGATTATAAAACTTTATACCAGAAATGGAAAAATGTGAGGAGTCCTTAGATCCAAGACAAATAAGAAGGAAGGAAGAAAAACAACAGAGGAGACAAGGCCCAACTCTTCATATAAATGTTTTCACTCCGGGGCACAACATTTTGGAAGCCAGTCAAAATTTTTGTTTAAAGGTTTTGTCAGGAAGAGCCTTCACTTCTCCTATAGGGTAAAGTTCATGTGTTGTCAAGACCTTCCCTATGGACAAAGGAACGGGACCAATGTGGGATGGGTGGCTTATCAATTAGCTTGTACCTTGTGAATTTTATGGGTGGCGGGGAGGGGGGGGGAAGAAAGAGTGAGATACCAGATTCCCACATGGAAGTCACGAGAGAATAAGAAGGTAGAAGACATTCCCAAGCAGCAGTAGGTGATGTGTCAATTCCAGATTTCCTTGGATAAAGTATTATTAAATAAAAGCATTAAAAGACGCATGAGAATTAAAGCGAGGAGTGGTTTGTTATAATATCGCACTACCGATCGCACTTAGAGCGGATGCCCCAGATTCTCGCTAATTGAATGAGGTGGCAGGACATCCATGTCCTGCTTCTCCATTCAGTACTACAATTCTGCGCTCAGGTCACATATTTCTCTGAAGAAAGTCACGCTTATGACGCAGAGCACCTCAGCTACAAGGTGACTCAAGAGCTGAAAGACTGTACATTAGAAATGTAAAATCTACTTCACAATACTGTTCTATAGAGAGATCAGATGACTTGACCCTACAGGTGTTAGGCTGTGTTCACACATTGCGCACAAGTCACATTTATGGCAATACAGTGTGAACGCAGTGTTAAGAAAGTTAATGCAATGTGAGGAGACATTTTCTTCTTAAAGAAAGGGCCCTAAAAAACATAGGAGAACTTAGGCCTGGCAGCGCTTCCTGAGAAATATACAACATGACACCTTCTGCCCTCAGTTGCAAAGATCTTCTATCGATTTGATCAAATTGATTGATTTTTATATATTATGTTGTTTTGGGCCCACACGATATCCTCATGAGAACACATGACAAATATAAGAGGACATTTTGGCATAAGAATCTTTCAGTAGTGCAGCCTAAGGACCTCTTCAAGCAGGATCATGGCCGACCACGGTCCAGCATCAAAAATCCCTACAATGATAAAAGATCACGTCAAACGAGCCTCTATCATGGCCTAAAATCTAACCTCGCGCAGTGTATTGTGGGCCATAAGAACCTAGGTTTTTATATGGCTTGACAAGTGGAAGAGACATTTCATCATTTAGATCCATTATTGTGTCCATGACAACACAGAATCTCTCAGTAATGAAATTCAGGCTTCGGGCCTAAAACTTCTAATAAAAATATGTCAGCCTAGAAATAAGATCGGAGGTAATAATCTATAATGTACCAACTCCTCCCTCAAGCCAGTGTAGATAGTGGCCACCATTACACCTTCCTTCCACAGCGTTTCCTGACTGAAATTCGTGTCTGGGGGGGAACAAGGTTCGCCATGAGTTGAGCCATTGTTAAATTTCCAGCGATACACATATCGCTGTGGATTCTGGTGCAAAAAGCTTGATGGTAACCAAACTTTCTAAAAAGTTCCACAGAGGATTTGTCACCATCAGGATTCTAAAAAAATAAAAAATTTATGTACAACCACCCTGGCAAGGACGGTCACAGTATAAGTCGCCCAAATTTTCCTAAACAAGCAAATTTCAAAAAGGAGAAGCACTTTTTAATTCCCCATACGGAGGGAATCCTCTCGGGGGAGCACCCAGGCCAGACTAATAACGGAATTTGGCCTCCAGCGTGTAACGGGAGCGCCCCGCAGCATAGTTTACTTTAGAAGAATGAGCCTTGTGACGACGGAGTAGGCCAATTAATTGTGTAGGTCAGGACAACTATTAAATGGTATGCAGTTAATAGCCGGAGGGGCTTAACACTCTGAGGCCGCTTTATAAAAAGAAGCCGCGACACGGGAAATGCAATTTTACAAGCAAGTGACAACAGGTGCCCATCCCAAAAAAGGACGACAGCTGAAAAAGCCTCGAAATGGGGTAAATTTGTTTACACAGAACATGAGGGGTCGGGAGGTTGTACAGTGCCACATCGAGGTGATTTTCAGCTACGATTTCCTGAATGGTCCCTTTGGCCACCAAGACCAACACTTGGCCATTCTCCAGTCCTACCACCCCATGACGGAACGCAGACTCCGTCTAGCACTATGTAAGAGGATTTCATGTGAACATCTGCTGCGACCTCCAGCTGAGAACCTCGAGGTCCGAGGTCTTAAACTGCTCTCCGTGGCATGAACGCAATGCCCATTAATTGTGGAACACCAAGCGTGTCAAGAAGGGCGGCCTAATGACTAACGACATACTTGAACTTGGCCAAGAGTGACTGAAAAAACTAACAGAAAAAACATTTCAGACCGACAAAATAAAACCCATATATATAACTGTATATTTAGAAAATTTGAGCTGTATGTGGTGATATTTTCCAGTCATAACGATGGGTGTAACCTGACAGACCCCATTATTTACAAGTAAGGGTGCATTCACACGCGGCGTGTGAAACGCAATACAGAAGCTGTGAAGAGGAGATTTGCCTTAACATTGCGTTAACATTTGCGTTCACAAACGTCACATCAATACAAGTTTCCGTCGTGTTAATATTCCTTTAATGTACTGTATACACAAAGCGCAATTCTATTCGGCAAATCTCCTCTCCACAGCTGTTACACTAAAAACGCAATATGAACGCAGCTCTACTTATATATAATGGGGCCTGTCACGTTACACCAATCATACGACAGGTATATGTATCCACATACAGATCAAGTTTTATAAAAATAAACTCCACGTGTGAACGCAGCCTCAGCAGTATCTTTGGCGGCCATTGTTCCACGGATTGGACACCGCAACTTTTTTTTTTTTTTAAATTTCCATTTAGAGCTGAAGACCACGAAACACACGCAAGTCTAACGGCGAGATTCTGTTTCTTTGTCAAGTTCGCAGACTTCAAGTCGCCAAAGCCCTATGGAAATGTACATCCACGCGATGCCGGCTAAATATAGTCTCCTAACAACCGGAGACGTTCCAAAACCTCCTCGTAGGAAACTGTGCTCAGCAATAGATCCTTAATGCCAGGCAGAACTGTCATAATTACATGGAAGGAGGGAAAGTCAGGGGGGGATTTTGTAATTGGAACCCTGTAGGGTCTATGTGGGTCCCTGTCGGGACTACCGTCTCCGATGACAGATTGGTCATAAGTGTGTGGTGTTGCTGAGCACACATTCCGAATTGTTGGATCATTGTTCCACAGGAGGTCACATGTACAGTCAATTATACTATGTGATACCAGGAAAGATTTTTAGATTCCCTTAAAAAGATTTTTTTCACAAACAGCGCCACACTGGACCACGGTCGGCGCTGGTATTGCAGCTCAGTTGCATAGAGAGGAATGGAGCCAAGTTGCAGTATCATTATTTTGGGAAGAAAGCAGACAAACCCTGGACAACCCCTTTAAGGGCATGTCCATAAGCCCACAATCACTGTTTCTATTATCCAAACCTAAAATAATCCGTGGCATAATTTGGGATGGTCCCCCAAATTATAGAAATTTGTGAATTTTTGCAAACCCATGTTGTGCCCCAAGCATTTTTTTTTCACGATGGGGGCGGAGGAGGGGCGGGGGTTACTTACATATATCGTATGTCACATGTACCATGTGCCGCCATATGTCAGAGCTCTTCTAGTTTACACCGCGCCTGTGGGTGTCATGATCGCCACTAAATGCAACGTTACCCTTTAATTTCTAATGGCTGTCATTAATACAGAGCATAATGCAGGGGGCAATGGGGCATTTAAAGTAAAGTTATCTGTGTACAAATCACTGCAGTTTTGCATGACATGACATACATCCGGAATATTCAGGTCAGTGTGAACAAGTCCCAGCTCTTGTATGCGATTATCTCAGGCATAATCAATGATGATTCAGATAAGATATGCGGCGGCGCTAGGGCCCGGCAGCTCTGCGGGGATGGCAGCTTCCTCCCACGTGCAGGGGGAGAGCCGCCACCGTATATCATGTAATATAGGCGCCGCGGTAACGAGCCCGGCCCCGGGGGGATTACGGGGGGCACACCGAGGCCTGGGCCCGGGCAGGGGAGGGGCAGGTACCTGGCGAAGCAGTGGTCGCACTGGTTGCTCCGTTCATTGACAGTCAGGACGCAGGTGTAGGCCGGGCAGGTGAAGAGCAGCTCCCCCAGCCTGAAGTCACGTAACGCCCGCATCCCCCTGCCCTTCCCGGGGCTGGTGAAGCGTTCGATGCCGTCATGGGGTCCCATGGTGTCCGTGCAGGGCGCTGGATGTGCGGGGGCAGAGGCAGTGAGGCCGCGGTGATGCCGGGAGCCGCTATTAATGTCTCCCCGGGACAGGAGACAGGACAGCTGTGCGCCTGCGGGGGGCGCGGGGTCCTAGTGCCGGCACTGGGGGTGTATGGAGACTACCTACCTGCAGTGTACAGTATACTCATCAATACCTACAGTATATACATCACCACATGCAGTGTACAGTATATACATCATTACCTACAGTATACACATCACTACCTACAGTATATACATCACTACCTGCAGTGTACAGTATATACATCACCATCTGCAGTATATACATCACTACCTGCAGTGTACCTTATATACATCACCACCTGCAGTATACAGTATATACATCACTACCTGCAGTATATACATCACTACCTGCAGTGTCACACAATTTTTTTAAAAAAAACAAAAAAAAATATACATCACCACCTGCAGTATATACATCACTACCTGCAGTGTACCTTATATACATCACCACCTGCAGTTATACATCACTACCTCGCAGTGTACGTATATAACATCACATCTACAGTACACTTCGCAGTATCATACTCACTATCTGACAGTATATACATCACTATCTACAGTATATCCTCACTTACTGCAGTATATACATCACTATCTAATCAGTATATACCATACTACCAACCTGCAGTTATACATCACTACTAACATCATACACTATCACATACTAACTACACTAGCAGTGTAACCTTATATACATCACCACCTGCAGTATATACATCACTACCTGCAGTGTACCTTATATACATCACCACCTGCAGTATATACATCACTATCTACAGTATATACATCACTACCTGCAGTGTATCTATATATACAATCACTATATCATCATTCTACAGTTATACATCACTACCTGCAGTGTACTTTAAACATCACCACCTGCAGTATATACATCACTATCTACAGTATATACATCACTACCTGCAGTGTATAGTATATACATCACTACCCGCAGTATATATATCACTACCTGCAGTGTATATATCACTACCTGCAGTGTACAGTATATACATCACTACCCGCAGTATATATATCACTACCTGCAGTGTATATATCACTACCTGCAGTGTACAGTATATACATCACCACCTGCAGTATATACATCACCACCTGCAGTGTACAGTATATACATCACCATCTGCAGTATATACATCACTACCTGCAGTGTACAGTATATACATCACCACCTGCAGTATATACATCACCACCTGCAGTATATACATCACTACCTGCAGTGTATAGTATATACATCACTACCCGCATGTAAAATTCACTACCTGCAGTGTAATATATCACTACTGCTGTATCTATATACATCACTACCCTCAGTATATATCACTACCACTGCAGTATATATCACAGCATCACCTGCATTTGTACAGTATATCATCACTACCTAGCAGTGTATATATCACTACCTTGCAGTGTACAGATTATACTCACCCACCTGCAATATATAACTCACTACCTCAGTGTACCTTATATACATCACCACCATCCTGCAGTATATCACATCACCACCTGCAGTATATACAATCACTACCTGCAGTGTATAAGTATATATATCACTACCTGCGTTCACAGTATATACATACACGACTACCCCCGTGTCCTAGATATAC